>JARHVA010003085.1:600000-865000 GCA_037957365.1 Torreya grandis
TAACCTAGTGCACTATCAGTTCACTATCTCCATAAAATTGTAACTTCTTGATCCCTCTCTTAATATCCCATTAAATTCCATGGATAATGCCCTCATAATCTTCTACATTACAAGATCAACTGAATTGGAATCTATAAGAAAATAAATATATGTCATTTAAGGGGGATACTAGAATTGCACTTTCACCCACTCCATGTTTTCTCCTTAAACCTTTAAATAATAATTTACATAAGACACTAAGATCTTCTTATGGTCTAATGAGGAATGGCATGGATTTATTCTCTTCATGTAATCAGTAGAAACCCATGTCCCTCTGTTAAACTCCTTCCAAGGGATCAACCAAATGATTATCATTCCATAGTTTATCCAAGAACATGTATGGTATCTCCTCAAGATGAGTGTTTAATTCTTAGCCAACTATGAATTCATCCTCATCTAGGATAATTTAATTGAGGTTTATACTATCTAACCCATAAGGATTTATGTGGAGTTGGGAAATGGGCTCAACCTTAATAGATACCTTAGTCTCATATCTTGTTTTTAATGCCATGTATGACCAATCTACTACTAGATAACCTCCAATCTTTGTAGTGAATTTTATGGATAGGTATAGGGAAAAACAAGGAGGTATATCTAGGATCAATACATCTTGAACCATTGAGATACTAGGATAATCATGTAGGGTCAAATTGAGATCTTTGATGATTCTAGATGGCTTAGTGGAAGAACTGGAAATCTTTAACACTCCTTTAGATTGGGGATCATACTTTAGACCAAGGTGATTAGATATGGACTTTGGAATTATTTAGGTGTTAGCCCCACTATCTACCAAGAAATTATGCACTAAAGAGTCACCAATGATCATTGAAATATAGAAGGGAGGGGGTTTGAACAACTTAAATAATTGCCCTTTACTAAGTCCTTTAGCTAAATTGGTGAGAACCACATTTTATTTGCTTGGTTCCTTCTTAGGAACCTTGATTCTTGATAACCCATCTTGGGGGATGTCTACCTAACCAGGAAAGGAAAGCATGTCCGACATTGGAATACTCACATTGGACCTTTTCATTTGTTCCATAATGTTGATGGGTAAACCACCAACCTTTGGTTGTGGTTTGGGAGCCACAACTGCACTTTGAGTTTGTAAGTTTTGAGGAATAGAGAAATTCCCATAGTTTTGATTCCTTAGAGCTATTGAAACCTTTGGAATAATAGCATGTCAATTTGGATTTGATATTGAAGGAGTGATGATAAGATGTTATTTGCTTACTTCCTAGTTAGCATCCTTGTTCCTTATTTTGAACCTTGTATTAGCTACCACTAGAATGTATGCCTAGTTAGAATTAGCCTATTGATTTAGTGTATAAAACTCTTATTACTCATAGTTCACCATTTTATCATGAAACTATATTGGTCCTTGATTAGGCCCTTAAATTTATTGAGGCTCTTCTAGTTTTGTCATCATGAGCACCTCTATGTTATGAGCAATGAGAGAATGATTGTACCCATAATTAGTAGCCTAATTCCATTTATCATTAAAATCTTGGTTGAAGTCAATTTTTGGGAAAATGGATTTCCCAAAAGACTAATTCTAAGGAATGGTACCCTTAAATTTTTGAGTAACATTATTTTGAATGGGGACCAAGGTGTTGGAAGTGCTTTCAACATTTGAATTATAGTTGCTCTATCTATTATAGTTATGTTGCCCTTATCCCTAGCCTTGAACTTGGAAGTTTCCTTTGTAGGGTGGCATATTTACTTGATAGGATTATTTATGAGGTTGATATGAGGCTTGGTAAGTCCTATTGAAAGTGTTTTTCCTCTTAACGTTCACTATCTCATTTCCCAAGGACTAAAATATGCTCTTAAGAATCACTAGATTGACTGGTGGAAGCCTTTTCTTTATTTGGTGAGGGTATATTAGCAATTACAGACATAAGAGGATTGACATCAAGAGGAGGAATATAAATATGGGATGGTCTGATCTTAGGGAAAAAAGGCATTGGTTGTCTATGTGTAATCTTTCCATCCTATACCAGATAATTTTTTGCTCTAATTGCCACCTTATATGCATTTGGTAATGTTTTCCTGCACATAGACTAGATCATTATTGCAATGTCACTATTAAGGGCTTTTAAAAAGTATAATAAGGCAAAATTAGGGGTAGGTCTAATAGAGACTAGAATTTTGTCCCAAGTCTTTTGGAACCTTGCGTTTAAGTCTTGCATAAATTCATGAGGGGTTCTTTTAATTGTGGTTAATTATTGTGAAAGTGATAAATGGCCACTTTTATCTTCAAATATTTTACATAATACATCTCCCAATTGGTCCCATGATGTAATAGAATTAGTAGTAAGGCTTCTATACCAATCTAGGGATTTACCTTTGAAAGAGATGGCTAATAACCTAATTTCTACATTTTCTTCATTAACATTATGAATGTTGCAAAATTAGCTATATCCATGAGGTGTTATAAAGGGGTTGTAGCTTGGTCTCTAGTGAAACAGGGAACATTTTTAAGAGATACTACTAGAATATGATCATATTGCTGGAGGTCAAATGGACTTTGGACATTAAAATCAATAAAAGGGAAAGCTCTAGGGGATTCTATAGAAATAAAAGGAGATAAAAAGGATATTTTAGTAGGAGTAGACCTTGGAATTGATCTAGAAGGAAAGTTGCCTTTAAATGGGTGTTTATTAGAAAATCTTAACCTCTTTACTGAATTTAAAGATAGTTCAATAAATTCAAAATGAATACCTTTAAAAATTGATCTTGTAGTCACCTTTGACATGAAAGACAACTACTCCTCTACATTAGAGTGTTGATTTCTCTTTTAGAG
The DNA here is from genome assembly GCA_037957365.1 of Torreya grandis. Lineage (NCBI taxonomy): Eukaryota > Viridiplantae > Streptophyta > Pinopsida > Cupressales > Taxaceae > Torreya > Torreya grandis. Next base: position 602,843 of record JARHVA010003085.1, read on the forward strand.
TCACCAAACACTATTGTGTGAAGCTATAATTATTGAAAACTAATCAAACCAACATCAAAATTGATCAATATTTTCTTCAAATTGTGTCCTACCAGGTATGTAAGAAACTATTATATCATTAATCTATACCACTAGAGAGATTTCTTCAGGCTCCCTCTAATTGATCTACACTATGGGAACAACCCTAGGCTATGGGTCACCTATGGTGGGGTTGGACCTCCAGAGAAGGCTAGATTCCTCTTGATGGATCACCTATACTAATGTTTGCACTAAGAAAAGGGTTAGAATGGGGGAATAGGGATACTAATAAATATAAAAAGGTGATGTATAAAATTAAGTGATAATTCACACAATCATGAAGTATACATTGAAGAAGCATAATATAGTACTAGATCACACAATCTCAAAATGTAGATAATTTCATAAGTATTTCATACACTGGGTTTAAGAAAAAATGAATGAATCTAGGAGAATTTCTAAGACTCACACCAAGATTACATTAATGGTAGAAAAAAAACAAATGCATACTTATAATCAACTAGAAAACACCCTAAAATAGTCAAGAAATACAGACAATGGGCATGAAAGATTCTCCTTCACAATACCATCATGCACAAGCTTACTAAACATAGTTCAAAAGTAAGAGATAGGAAAAGAAAGTCATTATTAGATTCAAGAGGTATTTAATACAAGTTTTGACATGGCTTATCCTTATCAAATGATAGTATCTACTCCTATATAATTGAGAAAGAATCTTATCAAAATTTAGAGAATGTTTCTTCTAAACTTGAGAGAGCTTACCAAAATGGGAAAGAATGGGAGATATAGGAAAAATGGGAGGGAGAGAGTGATCACACCATCCCAAGTCATTAAATGAGCTATCACTTCTTGATTAATGACCCCACCATCTATTTATAAAATCAGAGCTAATACATCATAGGCAAGATAGTCTTCATTTATCCCAATAGCCTCCAAATCATTTCATTGATTGAGCAACATAGTTGAGGACAAGAGTTTGACAAAGGTGGTGAGTCATGACTATGTCTATTGAGGAAAATATATTTATGGTTTTAGATATCATTGAATTCTCCAACTACTTTCTCTAATCTCCCAATCTACTCCATAAATTCCTATGCCATTCCCCACTTGCTTTTATGTAAGGAAAAAGTCCTTATCTCCATGGACCTAATAGAACCATGCTATGTTTGCTTTAAATGATGGTAAGTACCTAATTATCAAAACTAATACCCTATATAAGGAAGAGACACATCCATAATCATATTTTTGTTTGTATCTACTCTAATATTTAAAATATATCTCTACTATAGATTGAAAACCAATCCAAATTATTGGTTTTCATATTGTTTTTATATTGATGTAGATCTAGAGATTGCATATCTTACTTCAACCACTACTAATCTATCTTTGATCTCTGTATTAGGCCCTTAAAAGACCTATTATAACTCTACTAATATTTAATGGTGATGTTTGACCCTGAAATATCCAATCTTTTTTAGCTTGGATCATAGTTCAACCTCTAGTCAAAATCCCTTAGCTTTGATCTTTAATATTAGTTATTGATCTTAATCTGGGCCTTCAATATTATATCACTTTCAACCTTTAGCATTAACCATTGATATATGATTCGTATTGGATGATCACCATTGGATCTACATTATTGTGAACCATTGATCTTATTCTATACAAATGAACATGAGACATGGATTTTTTACCTATTTAATGTAGTTAAGACAATTGTCACCCATGCATTTGTCCTTGAGATTCAATGACCTTTTGACTTGGTGCTCACCATTATATCTACTTCATATGATTTATTTCACACTATCAATATACTTAGACCCACTAACCTTATTAGTCATCATGCACAATTATATTTTTGATCAAGTACCCAAGATCTTGCCACTTATTCACTTCACATTTATGCTAACCTTTTGACTTGATGCTCGCCATTAGTCTTGGGTACATGGTCAAATGTGATACATCAGATCTTTAGGACCCAATGACACTATTAATTTATTACTTACCATTATATCTTTGATTAGGTACCCAAGATCTTGCCACTTGTATACTTCATGTTTATGCTTACCTTTTAATTTTATGCTCACCATCGATCTTAAGTGCATGATTAAATATAATCTGTTAGATATTTAGGACCCACTAACACTATCAGTATACCACTCACCATTAGATATTTGGTATGATTAAAATATAACTAGTGATCTTGGGACATTTGAAATAAAATGGCTGTTCTATGATGCTTAAATTTGACATCTGTGTGTACATTTAAGGATTTTTAAATCCTAGTGGTTAATTATCATATCTTTAACTTGATGTCCCCATGCACATTTCATTCTACAAGTCTACCTTTGAATATTTATATCTTGAGATAGAAAGCTCATCAAGACACCAACTTTGTAGAGAATGTTCAAGGCATGAAAAACACCATGTACAAGTGGTCTTTTGGCCTAAGAGGCTTTCCCAAGTTCATTTATTAAATTCATAATCAAGGTGATATATCCATTTTTGTATGACATGTTTGGGATGGTCTAGTCATTCTAAGCTTATGTGTGAAATTTCAATGTTCAAAGATGAGTTAATGGGATATATAAAACCTACTTTATTACCATGAAGGTCATGATCTCCATGAGAACCTATTGATCTGTTTCACCTTACAATCCTAGACCTATTTCTAATCCTTTTGATCACTTACTCAATTAGGAGCTCTACTAAGCTAATCACTCCATACCAAGACCTCTAGAAACTAGTCCATTTAGGAAAAGTTTTTTATATAGGCTAAAATTAGCCAATAGGTCCTAGTTAAAAGTTATAGGCATTAGTTTCTATAATGAGGGACTAAGCTTTATGAATGATTGCTAATAGTGAAAGATGGTTTAAACCCTAAATGAACCCTAATAGTGACCCAATATGAAATAAGTTGTTTTGAATTGATAAAAATGGATTGGTATGGATATTTTAGTGATTTAGGTTTTATTAAATTATTCCAATCATATTCGAGTGTGATTGAGTCTACAGGTGAGTGAGTGGAACCTATAGGAAAGGCCTTTTTTTAGAGATTTTCTATAATAGTTAGAGTTGACCAGGTCAAAGTTACTAAATGGATGGAAAAAAATTTAGACTTGTATTTTATGTCCATGGTGGTTTTTAGATAGGTTATAAACCTCAAGTGTGCTAAACTTGTCATCCAAATTGACTAGTCACTAATAGGTCTAATGGTGGAAATAGTGAGAAATCCAAGAAGTAATGAGAAGGTGATTAGGGATGTGCTATCATGGAATAGGTATGAATACAAGTAAATGTATGTGTTTTTGATGAATTTTAATACATTATATTTTTTTTATGTCAGTAGTTATAGTGAAAAAATTTCTCACAAGTTGACTTATCTGCTCAATGAGGTTTGTGTATAGTGAAGTTATGAGATTGGTCTGCAAGACCAATATTTCCATTTTACCATGGTATCCTTATATTTTATAATGATATAATTATATAATAATATCATCCATATGCATAGAGAGTATCTTTAAATATTCATATAACTGATTGAAGGTCATTGTCACCATGATTATAGCTTAAGGCAAATTGGTAGTTCTAGGTAAGTAAGTTATAATGATGAGTTGGAGGATATTTTACGTATGTTAAAGTATATAATATACATGGTGTTTATATTTTTTAATTATTTACCTTATACATGATTTGAATAATATTTTATATATAGTGAAAGTGGTTTAAATGTTAAACCTAAAATGGCTTGTTTGGCTAAGTAAAGTCTGTGAGAGAGAAGTTCAACAAATTGGTATACAAAGCCAATAGTTGAAATTAGATATTATGATATTTTTTAGAGGAAATTAAAAAAATGTTTTAATATAATGTTCATGAATTAGGATTACTTTTCTTTTAGTTGTTAAAATTTCAAGTTTCTATGACTATGTTTTGAGGCTAGTTGGCAGTTTTGAGTGGGCTACTTGTAGATAAGGGTTTGAGTACCTTAGACTTGAGTTGTGAAGTATAAAAGATTAAATTGATAACCTTGAGTTCATATAACTTATTTATATGATATTTTTTCCATGTTGTTTTAATAAAAAGTGTGTTTATGCTTCAAATATTCAAGATAGGCTTTTTGTGTGTATGAAGGCCTAATTATGAATAGTGTTAATGGTGTGCTTCAAGTGGTGGTTGGAGCTAAAAAGTGTTATGGATCATATATGAGATTATAAAGTGTCTATTTGAGTATAATTTTTTGTGTTCCTATAATTTTATGTTTTTTAAGACTTCTAAGGAAGATAAAGTCTAACGTGTCCTAAACGTAGACCTAATGGGATTAGGTCTCCATGAGACCTAAAGATGAAATAAATCCTAATTGAGGTATGTCATACCTAAAAGGATGAAAATAATAGTTTATTAATTTGTATGAGATGTCAAAATATATATTCCATGGCAAACCTAAGAGGTTTAGGATGTTTGGCCAACCAAGAAGGATATGAACAAGAAACTTGTATAAATACAAGGTAGTTTTAGGCCTATTGTGTGAAGAAGTGTGTAAGTAAATAAAATAACTTATTATAGAGTATAAGGAGGTATTTTATACCATAAAATGATTATATATTATATGTTATTAATATTTAATAGAGGTTATGTGTATGAGGATCAAGGTCATATGACCTAGTTAGTCTTAAAGAGACCTAATTGGGTGAAGAGACTTAGAAGCCAGTTTGAGAGGATATTAGTATGAAAATATGAAGAGGTGTTAATTATTATTTGTTTAATAAATAATGTGTCCTAAAGGTGATCAAATCTATTATGTGGCTAAGTTGGTGCTGAGTCATCTAGGGGGTTGGTGCCTCCTTATAAATGAGTGTTTGTTAAAGCCTAGCTGAGTTGGTGCTTAGCTAGTTGGGGTTGGTGCTCCATGTGAAGTGGGTGATTCAATAAAAAAAAAAATATTAAAAATATAAATGAGTTTTCTTCCCTTTTATTTTTTGCCACTTATGTGATATATTCATGTATTTCATGCTTATGTGCATAGGTGTTTTTTCTTGCTAGATATATGTGCTTGTTTGAATGGTTCATAAATGTTTATGTGAAATTGAAAGGAAAGGTTTTGGATATTTATTCAACCCCCATATCAATAATTTTTATTCCAAAATTTGGCATCAGATCCTACTCTTTTGAATTAGGTCTAAAAGCCTAAAGGAGATCCTAGAAGCAAGGATGACTAGTCATTAAGCTCAAGGTGGGTTCTCTACTAGTAAGTTTGAATTATTTAATGGATCTAATTATTATTTTTAGAACATCAAGATGAAGATACATTTTATTTATGAAGATAATGATATTTGGTAGTTAATTATGGATGGCTATAGTTCTCTTCCTATTACACCAACTGATGCAACAAGTAAGAAGGCTAGTGAGAACATCTCCAAGGCAATGAATGCCATTATTTATGGCCTATCATAGGTATAGATTATGAAGGTGATACACTATGTATCATCCAAAAATACATAATATAAATTGAAGACTATGTATGAAAGAGACACCAAGGTGAATGTGCCAAGTTGTAGACCACCAGAGATAATTTAAAATTATAAATATGAATGAAGGTGAAAGAATTTTATCTTACCTATTGAAGGTTGATGAAGTTCGTAATGTCGTTAGAGGATTAGGAGAAGTAAAAGAGTCTATAGTTATTCAAAATATATTGAGATCACTAACTCCCAAGTTTGATTCTAAGGTATCTATAGTAAAAGAGATGCAAGATTTGGACAAGATAGAGATAGATGGGCTTCATGGCATTTTGACTACCTATGCGGTTAGAAAAAATGAAGGAAGACCTCCCAAGAAGGAATTAGAATTCAAAGCTAAGAATAAGTCAAAATTCAATAAGGTCAAAGATGATGTATGCTTAGATGTTGATGATGATGAAGTAATAACCATGTTGGCTAGGAAGTTAAGGTTTTGATCTGGTAATTACAAGGTTAAGTTTCTATTCAAATGTTTCAATTGTGGCAAGATTGGTCACTTTCCATCCAATAATCCTAAAAAGGATAAAACTAAGCATGATGAAGAACATGATGAACATCATGGAGATGATAAAAAGGTCTATAAAGCTGATAAGAAAAAGAAATATTTTAGGAAGTACAAAGGTAGGAAAGTGTCATTATGGAATAAGGGAAGTTTCAATAATAAATAAGATAACACATTTGACGTAAGTGACACAAGCACATCTAAAAGTGATGATGACAGCATGAAATAGAACATGATAATAACGAAACCTTACTCATGGCCATAGAATCAGATAATGAGGTTTATTCAAATGGGAAATGCCTTATGTTTGATGTTTTTATGAATTAAGTTAATGTAAATCAGATTTCTTAACCACCATAAAATCATAAAACTAGATTTTAAATGGGTGAAATTTAGATTTAATTATGTAGAAATAATTCCTTCAAACCATAATTTAATGAAAGCCTAAAAAGAGACAACAAAACAAACAAAAAAACACCTAACATAGATATACCATTTTTCACCCAATTTGGGCTACATACACAAAGAAAGTCCTTAAATAAATTAGTAATCTGAAATAAGATTACAATGAACTCTCATAGAGATAGAAAAATCTCCTATAGAAAATGCTACATAAAAACTTGCATTCTCACCTACACCTACACAATCTTGTTCTTCAAAATATTATAAACCACACCCTACAAATGAAAACATAAAATTTGAAAAACACTTGCACTTTGACTCTGTCTCTCAAAATCCACACTTGCAAATAAGAATTATCAACAACCTCTCATAGGCTACACTACACCCTATATAAATAGCAAATGGTGTGGAAAACATCATCCCAAGAGAAAAATCCCCATACTCACCTAGGATAGGATATATCCAAAAGATGACACACCATGTACATCTTTCAAATCATATCTAAAAGGTCCTTAGAGGAGGGACACACCATTCCTCTCCAAATGGCACAACTTCCAATGTGAAAGTCCAACCCAATTCCATAATACATCAAGAAATTATTAAATACTACATTTAATAATTTTTCTCCTCCTAATGCATCATACAAATAAGTAAATAAAAATTTTAATAATTTCCCCTAATGCATCATGAAAATTAATAAATATATCATTTAATAATTTTCTCCTAATGCATTAAAGAAATATTAAATAAACAACTAATTCCCTAGAATAAGGAAATCAATCCCACTTCCAACAAATATGGAAGTATACATGAAAATTATTAAATAAACATTTAATAATATTCACCTACATGAAGAGCAAAGGAAAAATGTGCTCCCCACATCCTTGTATCTCTCTAGACCCCCAAAGTGTACCAACAACGTCATGTGATATCCCCAAAGGGCTCCACACTAAAAAATCTCCCACTTGGAGACCTTTTCTCCTGAATAGAATCTATCACTTCTCCATGACCACTAAGGCCAAGAAAATCTAAACATAGTCTCAATTTGTCCAATTTGACCACCTTGGTCATCATATCTACAAGATTTTGGATAATATGAATCTTATCTATCTTCACCAAGTTATCCTCCAAAGCTATCATGATAAAGTGATAATGTTACTAAATATGTTTCATCATTGAGTGGAAAGTGGAGTTCTTTGCTAAATTAATAACACTCTAACTATCACTATGTAGTCTCTTAACTTCTTGCTCATATCCCAACTATTGAAACAACTCTTGTAACTAGATCACCTCCTTGATAGCCTCTATAGAAGTAACATACTCTACCTCTATGGTTGACAAAGCCACAACCTTATGTATCATATAAATCCAAATAACCACTATATCTCCTATAGTAAATATATATCCTATCATACTTCTCTTACTATTAATATCCCCTACCATATTCAAGTTCACATAGCCATTCTAAGTGGTATCTGATCCACCATAACATAATGCAACATCAATGGTTCCTATCAAATACCAAAGAGTCCATTTCACTTCCTACAAATGCTCATAACTTGGATCACTCATATACTTGCTCAAAACTCCCACTACATGGGAAATATCTAGCCTAGTACAAACCATGGCTTACATCAAGCTGTCAACTATTAAAGAATAAGGTACCTTGGACATCTTAAGCTTTTCAACTTCCATCTTGGAAACTACTCCTTTTATAATCTAAAGTGGCCTACCAAAGGAGTACCAAAAAATTTAAGATCCAACATACTTAACCTTTCCAAGAATTTCTTCACATACTCTGATTGGGATAAAACTAGCTTCCCCTCATTCCTATCATGAGTAATCCTCATACTAAGGATTTGATTTGTAGCACCCAAATCCTTCATAGCAAAGGAGTCACTTAAGTTATTTATTGATCATATGAATATGTTGTATGTTCTTTCCTACAACTAACATGTCATCCACATACAAGCATAAAATAATAAAAGAGCCATCATCAAAATGTTTGATGTACATGCAATGGTGAAAATTACACATTTGATATCCTTGCTCCAACATAAAATAATAAAATTTATTATACCATTACCATGGATCTTATTTCAATCCATACAAGCTCTTATTAAATCTGCACACATACTTCTCCTTCCATTTGACCTCATATCCCTGTGGTTGTTTCATATACAACTCTTCATCCAAATCACCATGAAGAAAAGCATTTTTCACATCTAACTATTCTAAATGAAGATCCTTAATTTCAACTAAACAAAGAATAGTCCTAATATAATTCATTTTTACAATAAAAGAGAAAATCTCATCAAAATCAATACCTATTTTTATGCAAACCCATTGACCACCATCCTAGCTTTATACCTTTTTCTCCCTTGATCCACTTTTTTTATTCTGAATATCCACTTGTTTGGAAATGGACTCTTTCCCTTGAGTAGCCTTACCAAATCCCATGTTTGGTTCTCCATGAGAGATCTATGCTATTCATCCACTGCTTGATCCCATTTCAACTTGGAATCAACCTACATTTCTTCCTCATAAAACTCTAGATCTCCATTGTTAGTGAGTAGCAAATAATTCAAAGAAGAAGAAAAACATTTAGGTGTTTTTATTATAGAAGATCTTCTTACCATAGGAGTTTGGGATCCTTGCATAGAATATTAATTAATTGATTAATTAGATACTTTTCCATCTACAATGTCATCCAATATTGTGTACTCTTTATGTTCTTGTTCCTACAACTAATCCTTATACATGACTTTTTCATTAAAGACTACATCTTTAGACCAAAATATTTTTTATCTTTAATGCTCCATAAATTAAAACCAAAGTGATCCTCACCATATCCAACAAAGGTGCATTTCTCTAATTTAGCCTCTAACTAGGTATTATTCTCTTTCTTGATCAGGGCAAAAGTCTCACATCCAAAGACTAAGAAAAGAATAACCAACATTCTTACCAGACCAAGCTTGTTTAGGAATGCCTCCATCTAAAGGCATAGAAGGTCCTTTGTTAATTAGATATACTATCATTATAACTACTTCTACCCAAAACTATAAAGGCAACCTAACATGTAACCTCATGCTCCTAACACATTCCATTATTGTCCTATTCATCCTTTTAGACACCCCATTCTACTATGGATTTCCTATAACCATCCTTTGCCTATGGATACCATTATTAAAAAAAAAATCAAAGAAAGCACTATTGCAATACCTTCCTTCATTATCTAATCTAAAACATTTCAATTTAAGACCTATTTCATTCTCAACCAAGGATTTCCACTTCTTAAAAGTGTCAAATACATTAGATTTACTTTTAATACAATAAACCCAAACTTGCTTAGTTGCATAATCAATAAAAGTGACATAATAATTGGAACCACCAATATAAGATACCTAAGTTAGTCCCCATACATCTGAATGTACCAAATATAACTTGTGTTCTTTCCTTGTGGGTCCAACTTTTAAGAACTTAAATGGCTTCTATTTCCCATACACACAATCCTCAAATAAGTCTAGATCTAGATCTTTCAATCTCGGCAACTTATCTTTTAAGATTTCCATGCCCTTATGGCTCATATGACCAAGCCTATAGTGTCACATAGTTGAATTTCCATCTACAATAACTAAATCACAAGAATCAACACTATTAGTCAAATATAAAGTACCAACTTTATTGCCTCTCAAAATCATAAGAGATCCTTTGGTAACTTTCCTAGAATCTATAGTAAACATAAATGAACATCCTTCACTACCTAATTGCCCCACTAAAACCAAATTTTGTCTCAAGATAGGCACATGTCTAACATCCTTAAGTAGTCATGTGTTCCCATTCTAAATTTTCACCTAAATAAAACCTTTCCCTACTATCTCACATGGTTCATCATCACCAAGATATACATGTCCTAGATTCTCTTAAACATAGTCAAAAAACTAATTTCTATGTGGGGTAGCATGAAAATAATCCCTTGAATCTAATACCCAAGACTCAATAAAATTATCCAAAGAAAAAATTAAGTCATCTTGACTAATTTAACTTGATGTTACATTTACCTCATTTGTTTTCTCCTTATTTCCCTTCTTATCCCAAAGTGACCAACAATCTTTCTTTGAATGTCCACTCTTCCCACAATGTCAGCATATCATCTTGGCTTTAAATCTTGATTTAGATCTACCTTTTGACTTTCCATGATTGCATTTGTTCAATATTTATACCTCCTTTTAGTATCAATAGACAAAACATTACCTAAATATTATTCACTAGCGCTTTTCCTTTTCATCTTCTCACTAAGATCACACCTAAAACATCCTCAAAATTCAAGCTTCCCTTGGCAGAGACTGCATTACTCATAGCCATAACCAAACTATCCCAACTATCTAGCAAAGAACATAAAATTATAAAATCTCTAACTTCATCATCAAACTTAATTCTAAATGAAGTGAGCATACTTACAACCATATTAAAATCATTTAAATGATTAGCAATAGAATAAGTCTCAAACATTATCATGTTAAACAATATTTTCATAAGAAAATTTTTATTAGAAGTTGAGGGTTTCTCATACAACTTTCTAAGTTTATCCATGAGATCCTTTGTATATGTTTGATCTATAATGTTAAATGTAATAGAAGATGCAAGGCATAACCGTATGGCTCCCAATGCCTTTATATCAAGTAATGTACAATCTACATCACTCATACTTATAGGTTGTCCTCCTTTTTCCTCCAAGGAAATTTGAAGTTCCTTCTAATACAAGTAATCCTCCATCTACATTTTCCAAAAACCAAAACTCTTACCATCAAATTTACCCACTATTAATCTAATTTCTTCTCCCATAGCTGCCACTCAAGCTAATAACCTTTCCTATGATTTACGACTTCATTTGAAATACCACCAAAGCTCTAATACCAATTGTTAGGAATTAAGTGAATGTAAATTATATTTATTAACCACCATAAAATCATAAAACCATATTTTAAATGTGTGAAAATTAGATTTAATTATGTGTAAATAATTCCTTCAAACCACAGTTTGATGAAAGCATAATAGGAGAGAACAAAACCAATAAAAAACACATAACATAGATATATTGTGGTTCACCCAATTTTGGTTACATACACCAAGAAATTATTCAAATAAATTAGTAATCTAAAATAATATTACAATGAACTCTCATAGATATAGAAAAATCTCCTATAGAAAATGCTACATAAAAAGTTGCATTTTCACCTACACCTACACAATATTTTACCTCATAAGATGATAAACTACACCCTATAAATAAACACCTACACTTTTTAAAACACTGAAACTTTGACTATGTCTCTCAAAATTCACACCTACAAATAAGAATTATCAACAACCTCTCATAGGTCACACCACACCCTATATAAATAGCAAATGGTGTGGAAAACATCCTCCCAAGAGAGAACTCACCATCCTCACCTAGGATAGGATCTATCCACAAGATGACACACCATTTTCACCTTTCAAATCATATCTAAAAGGTCATTCTAGGAGGAACATGCCATTCCTCTCCAAATGTCAAAACTTCCAATATATAAGTCTAACCCACTTCTATAATACATCAAAAATTTATTAAATACTACATTTAAGAATTTTAATCCTCCTAATGCATCATATAAATAAGTAAATACAACATTTAATAATTTTTCCTAATGCATCATGAAAATTATTAAATACATCATTTAATAATTTTATCCTAATGCATTATAGAAATATTAAATAAATAATTAATTCCTTAATATAAGGAAATCAATCCCACTTCCAACAAACATGGAAGTATACATGAAAATTAGTAAATAAACATGTAATAATATTAACCCACATGAAGATCAAAGGATAAAATGATCTCCCCACATCTTTGGAGCCCTCTAAACCCCCAAAGTGTACCAGTAAGGTCATGTGATAGCCCCAAAGGGCTCCACACTCAATAGATGTAGAATCAGATGAAGAAGAAGTTGAATTAAACCTTTAGGTAGAATTAATGAGTGCCTTGGAGGATTTGAAATTACAAAGAAGAAATAATAAAAAAACTAAGTTTATTAGTTAAGGATTATGAAGAATATATTGACTTGTTTTAGGAGAGACTGAGTAACACTTCTATGGAGTATGATGACATCATTAATCAAATTAAATCATAGATGGAGATAGTCACTGAAATCCTAAAGGCTAAAAAGGATGAATGCACAAGGTATGAAAATTAAATGGAATCCTTGAAATCTTAGTTGAATTAATAATTTATCAAGGTGAAGACTTTTGTGAAGTTTGAAAACAACACTGAGGCTCTAGATGATATCTTGATTAGTCAAAAGCCTACAAGTGATAGGACTGGTCTTGGTTTCAAATAAGACTAAAAGGAGACAACTCAAGTTAAGGAGAAGGATATTTAAATCAAGAAAGTTAGCATGAAGAGACCAATCAAACAACCTAATGATATGAGGTATGTTAATTCATTCAATGGTTACTATTTTATTTGTAGTCATTTTTATCATAGGGAAAGATATTGTAGAAGAACCTCCAAGAATGAGTACTCATGGGAATATATAAGGAATCATAGTTCACATAGTAAAAATATATGTATAAGGTTGTTTTATATAGCTATCATAATGTGGGACACATTTTGAGATTATGTCTTAATATAGGTAGAAGGCCATCGAGTCAAAACAAGATATTTGAAGCTCTTAGAGCGTAAGAGAGAAGTCAAATGAATGTATCAAAATTAAAGATAATAAAAGTGTGTAATGATCAGTCTATAAGCTCAAGTGGACTATATACTATGGTGAAATATTAAATGTGAAGCCAAGCTAGGAATGTCTTTTTTCATCTCATATTGATGATCAAATGTTTGATGAAGAGGTTAAGCCTATAGTGTCAATCAATCCTAAAAGGATACTAAAGGATATTCAATCTTGTAAAAGTATGGAGATTTGGGAATATCTTGAAATTGTGTTGTTTTAGTGTCATATATAAAGTTATGACTCCATTAGGCTTCATGGATACATTTTTTAGTTAGTATAAGCATAGTGGATGCTTATTTTAAGGGGGAGCTATTCAAGTTTTTGACTGAGCTTGATCTATGTTGAGAAGTAGTCTTATAATTTGAGTTCATTTGAAAGAGGCATGCATGGATTAAGGAGGATTATGTTCATATAATGATTCATATTATGTATGTTGATTTTTTTTGTAAGAAGGTGTGGTTCCATAAGTTGCAGTAGGCATGACCCTTTTTCATTAATGTCAAATGGGGAGAAAATTAAAAAAGAAAGATTAATCATATTGAAGAATGTTTTGCCATCAATGAAAAATGGGGAGTTTGTTGAGAATTATTATCATTGATGTAAAGGCTGATGTCATTGATTTAAATGTGAATATGGTGAAGATGCATGGTTAATATCATTATTTAGGTAAGCTTGATGTTGTCATAAAGAGGCTTTAGGTATGCATTAGGTCTTGAGAGCACATTGACCATAAAGAGGTTATTTTAGTGGTGTAAGAGTGTTTTTTTATGAATGTTATTATTTTATAGAATAATTGAGGTAATAATGTTTTTAAGTACTAGTCCTTGAGTACAAGGTTATTTGAGAAGGCTAATCATGGCACTAGTCATAACATGAAGAGATCTTGTGAGAAGGTATGAGTATGAAAGCTTGGTAAAATAAGTGCACATAGGAATGAGTGGTTTTGTAAGGTTTATAAAGTATAAATTTTAATCACTAGATTACTCATAAGAGTCTTAGGGTGAGACTACAAGGGTAAGACCTACAAACCTAGTATGCAACTAGACCACTTATAGACCCTGCTTGGCCTAATGAGGCATCATGATCTATTGTTAAGGCATACGATTTATTTTTGAATTTTTTAAAGAGTTTTATATATTTTCTGAACATGTAAGAAATATATATATATATATATATATATATATATATATATATATATATATATATATATATATATATATCACATGAAAAGAGGCATGAAGGTCATTTCCAAGGCCTAATGTGTTTGTAGGTTAATATATAAGCAAGAAAAGAGAGAGATAGTGGCCAAACCAGGTATGAGTTTCAGATTTCAAGATAAGAATGAGAATGTGAGAATTATTAGTGCTGAGATAGATTTTACTAGGTGTGTTGACCAAGTTTGATATCAAATTTTAAAATTTTATGCTTGAAAAAGTGTTTGAATTTCTCTGAAGTACACAAAATGAAAGATTTTGAACCTGAAAAGAACATTCAAGTGTTCATTGGCACATGTAACCTTTGCATAGGAACATAAGATATTCATTGTAGATATTAAAGGATCATATATAAAATTTATTGGCATTAGTTTTTATAATGAGGGATTAATCTTTATGAAATATTGGTAATAGTGGAAGATGGTTTAAACCCTCAAAGAACCCTAATAGTGACCCGATATGAAATAAATTCTTCTAAATTGATAAAAATGGATTGATATGGGTAATTTAGTGATTTTAGGTTGTAATAAACTCTTCCAAACATTAATAAGTGTTATTGAGTCTATACGTGACTGAGTGGACCATACAAGAAAGGCCTTATTTCTTTGAGTTTTATTGTGGTAGTAAGAGTTGAAACGGTCAAAGTTGATAAATGGATGGAGGAAAAAGTTTGAGAATTTTATTTTATGTCCATGGTGTTTTATGGATAGGTTCTAGTCCTTGGGTATTCTAAACCAGTCATCGATGTTGATCAATCGTTAATAGGCCTAATGGTGGAAATAGTAATAAATATAGGCATTAGTGATAATGTGATTAGGGACATGTTATCATAGAATAGGGATAAATACAATTGCATGGAGGTGTTTTTGAGAAATTTTAATACATGATAATTTTTTTATAAGTTTTTTAGGTTAGTGGTTATAGTGAAAAAATTGCTCACAAGTTGATTTGTATGTCTTAATGAGGTATGTGTATAGTGAGGTTATGAGATTGGTCTGAAAGACCAATATTTCCATTTGACCATGGTATCATTATATTTTATAATGTTATAATGATATCATAATATCCTAAAAATTCATTATAAGTCTTTTAAAATGGTCATACAGGTGATTGAAGGTCATTATCACCATGACTATAGTTTAAGGCAAACTAGCAGTTCTGGTAAGCAAGTTATAATGATGAGTTGGAGTTTCTTTGCCTTAAGTTGAAGTATATAAATTACATGGTGTTTATATTTAGTAATTATATTAATTATCCATTATTTTAATAATATTTTATATATATTAAAAGTGGTTGAAATGTTGAAGCCAAAATGGCTTATTTGGATGAGTAAAGTCTATGAGAGATAAGGTCAACAAATTGGTCTACAATACCAATAGTTTCCATTAATGATTATGATATTATTTTTTAATGTCATTATAATAATGTTTTAGGATAATTTTCATGCATTTTGATTCATTTAGTATGTTCTTTTAGGTGTCATAAGTTCAATTTTCCATGATTATGTTTTGAGGCTAGTTTGCAATTATGAGTAGGTTACTTTCAAATAAGGGTTTACGTACTTTAGCTCTAAGACATGAAGTATAAAATCATATAATTATGACCTTGAGGTTATATAAATTCTATATATTTTTATTTTATTTAGGATGGTTTGTTGAGCACAAATCCAAATAATATTTATGCATTATAATTCTGAGAAGACTAATCTGAGAGTGGTTTGTACTCTCATGGCTTGTAATAAAATTTGAGAAAGTGTTTCTTGGTGGATGTGGTCCACATTAGGTGAACCAAGTTCAATTTCATATTTTAATTTTGCATGTTTATTTATATATTTTTTACATCTCTATTTATATCTATTATTATTGTGATTATGTGAAATTGTTCCACATCAATTTTTGGTTTTATTCCTAACAACTTGTATCAAAGATTTAGGTTGTATTTGCTAAAGTGTTGAATCATAAGAAGGGTTATTAGTTCAAGTGGGAGATATGGTTGATGATAATATATCAAATTTTGAAATTTTTAATTGACATAACTTTGGTTTATGAAATATGTAGATGGAGGATTATCTCTATTAGAAGGACCTCCATGCTCTACTAGGAGGAAAAGTAAAGTAACCAGTGTATGATAAATGAGGCTTGAGAGTTGTTTGATAAGAAAGCACTAGGGACCATCAGGTTATTCCTTGTATCTTTAGTCATGTTTAATATATAATAGGAGAATAACATAGAAGGTCTCATAATGTATTAGGGAAGCTATATGATAAAACCTCTACTTCTAATAAAATATTTTTAATGAAAAAGTTATTTAATATGAAGATGTCTGAAAATGGTTTAGTTGTTAATCATCTAAATGAATTCAATATAGTTATGAGTACGTTGAATTATGTAAAAATATATTTTGATGATGAATTTAGGGCTTTGTTGATTTTGTGTTCCTTACCAAAGAGTTGGAATAACCTAGTAATGGCTATGAGCAACTCGGTCTCTAATAATTCCAAGTTAAAGTTTGAGGATGTCATAGGAGTAATCCTTAGTGAGGAAATGTGATGGAAAATATTTGGGGAGACTTATAATTTAGGTGATTATTTGGTGATGGAGAGTAGAGGGAGACAAAATTTTATAGGAAAAGGAAAACATGGAAAATCAAATGGTCCTAAAAGGTCAAAATCAAGGGCTAAGATGGTATGTTGGCACTGTGGAAAGACTATGCATGCAAAGAAGGATTGTTGGTCTCTTCAGAACAAGCAAAAAAATTAGGAAGATACCAAGGAGGTGAATTTGGAAATAGGTTATCTTTTTTAGGGATGCATTAATTCTATCCATTGACAATATTACTAAAACTTGGGTTTTAAATTTAGGGGCTTCTTTTCATGTTACACCATATAGACATTATTTGATTAATTATGTTAATGGGATTTTGGACATGTTTACCTTGGTGATGATGAGCCTTGTAACATTTTAGGAACAATAAGTGTTTATATTAAGATGTAAAATGGGAACACTTGGCTACTGAAGGATGTCAGCCATGTGCCTAAGTTGAGATAGAATTTGGTATTTATAAGACAACTAGGTAGTGAAGGTTGTATGGTGACATTTATAGTAGATTCTTGGAAAGTGAACAAGGGTAATCTTTTAGTATCAAGAGGTAAGAACAATAGTACCTTGTATTTATCAAGTAGTCTTAATTATTGTAATTTAGTTGTTCTAGATGTAGATGCAACTTTATGGCATAATAGGGTTGATCACATGAGCCAAAAGGGTATGTAAATTTTTAAGGATCAGTTTCCCATATTGAAAGGGTCTTATTTATATTTCTACGAATACTATGTGTATAGAAAACAGAAAAGGATAAAGTTTCTGAAGGTTAGACCTATAAGGAAGGAGAATAAGTTAGTGCTAGTTCATTTAAATGTATGCGGGCTAGCTCAAGCATTTTCTATTGGGGGTCATATTATTATATCATTTTTATTAATGATGTAACTAAGAAATTTTGGGTGTATGGCATTAGGATAAAATCTAATGTGTTTGATACATTTAAAAGATGGAAATCCTTGGTTGAGAATGAAACAAGTCTCAATTTAAAATGTCTTAGGTTAGATAATGGTGGGGAATATTACAATAATGAATTTTTTTATTACTATTCAAGGAATGGAATTCATAGATAGAGGATAGTTCCAATAACTTGATGGCATAATGGAGTGTTATAAAGGATGAACAAGACTATCATGGAGCATGCTAAGAGCATGAGGTTACATGCATGATTGCCTCTTTAGTTTTGGGTAGAAGTAGTAAACACAATATTATATCTGATAAATAAAGTTCCTTCATCTACTTTAGATGGAGGCATACCTAAGGAAGCTTGCTCTAATAAGAAGTTTGATTATTCATTTCTTATAATATTTGGCTATGAATCCTTCATTCATATTGATAAGGATGATAGGACCAAGTTAGAGGCTAAGTCTAAAAAATGCACCTTTATTGGTTATGGTGAGTATGATTTTGAATTCCAGATTTGGAATATTAAGGACAAGAAAATATTTAGGTCTAGGGATGTTATCTTTAATAAAAAATTCTTGTATAAAAAACTATTACAGGATCATAAAGAGGATTTTAAGAAAGAGTACATAGTAATGGAGGACATTATAGATGATAAAGTGTCCAAACAAGTAGTTCAGGCACCTACTCTATAAGAACCCCAAAATACTTTAGTGAGAAGGTCTTTTAGGGCAAGAAGGGAACCTGAATGTTTTTCTCTATCTCTTAATTATTTATTACTCATTGAAAATGGAGAGCAGAGTGATTTGAAGAAGCAATGTAGGTCGATGTCAGAAAGAAGTGGGAGCAAGTTATGGATGAGGAACATTAGTCTCTCATGGAAAATTAGACTTGGGATTTTGTAAACCCACTTAAAGGTAAGAGAGTATTGTATAAAAAGTGGATGTATAGATTTAAATAAGATGATAGAGGCAATAAAAGGTACAAGGCCCAGTTGGTGGTAAATGGGTTTGCATAAAAGAAGGAAATTAATTTTGATGAGATTATTTCCCTAGTGGTAAAGATGACTTTTATTGGGACTATTCTTAGGATAGTAGCAATAGAAAAATTGTGCTTAGAGTAGTTTGATGTGAATACTACATTCCTTTATGGTGATTTATAGTAGGGCTTGTATATGTAACAACCATAGGGATATGAGGTCACATGAAAGAAGAACATGGTATGCAAACTGAAGAAGAGCTTGTATAGCCTGAAACAAGCTCCATGATAGTGGTAAAAGAAATTTGATAGTTTTATGATGGATTAGGGATACTCTAGGTGTCATTAAAACCATTACATATATATCAAAAAATTTGATGATGGTGATTACATTATCCTTTGTCTATATGTGGATGGCATGTTAGTTATAAGTAAGAACATGTAGGAAATAAATGTACTCAAGGAACATCTTAGTAATTCCTTTGATATGAAGGATTTGGGAGTAGAAAAACAAATCCTTAGTATGAAAATAACTTGGAATAGGAAAGAAATCTAAATTTATCCCAAGAAGTGTACATCAAAAAGGTCTTGGAGAGGTTTAGTATGCAAGATGCTAAACTAATTAGGACTCCTTTGGCAAGTCATTTCAAGTTATCAAAAGAGTAATGTCTCAAGATAGAAGAGGAGAGAATCTAGATGTCATAAGTACCTTACTCATTAGCTATTGGTAGCTTGATGTATGCCATAGTGTGCACTAGGCCAAATATTGCCCATGTAGTGGGAGCAATAAACAAGTACATGAGTGATCCAGGTAAAGAACACTAGAAATAAGTGAAGTGGATCCTTCAATATTTAAGAGGGACCATGGGGATAATTTTAAGCTATGGTAGATTGGAAACCACTTTTCATGGTTATGTATTTCCTGACATGGTTGGAGATTTATAAAATAGGAATACAAAAGGATATGTATTTACTATAGGTGAGACAATAGTGAGCTAGATTTCACGACTATATAAACTTATGGCTTTGTCAACCACAAAGGCTAAGTATGTTTCTGCCATAGAGGAAAGTAAAGAAATGATTTGGTTACAATATTTTCCTTAAGAGTTGGGGCATAATCAGGAGGAAGGGAAGCTATATAGTAATAGTTAAAGTGTTATACATATAGTAAAAAACTTTGATTACCACTCTAGGATGAAGCATATATAGTTGAGGTACCATTTCATTAGGATAGATTTGGAAGAAGAGAAGTTGAAGATAGAAAAGATTCATATCAATAAAAATCCTACATACATGATGACCAAGGTGGTCACAAGGGAGAAACTAAATCTATGCTCGATTTTGATTGACCTTCATAGATGATAGTGAAGGGTTGAAAATCTTGCTTAGAGGAAAAATAGTCTCTAAATGAGATATTATTATGTTATGGAGCCTATTTCTAAATTAAAATTTATATCAAATACTATACATTTAAAATTTACAGTATGTCTTATATGTATTGTTTTCAGGGCTTGGGGGAAATAGCCCTAGAAAAGTAGGGGTTTGGGGGTGGCAACCCCCAAGTGGGGGTTCAAGGGCAGTAGTCCCCAAAATAATTTATGGACCCCTTTTAATGGGAAACCATTTTGGGTTGATTCTACCCATGGTTTTGGTACCAACTATTTTGCAATACCTTTTTATTGATTTATTATGTATAGATGGATATTTCATAGGTAATACATCATGAAAATAAGAGTTTGAGAAGGAAGAATAGAGTGTGTGAATTCAAGTGCAAATTCATAAGGGTTTATTGAGCATATCTCCATACAATATTTATACATTGTAATTATGAGAATACTAAATTGAGAGTGGTTTGTACTCTCATGGCTTGTAATAAAATATAAGCATGTGTTTCTTGGTGGATGTATCCCACATTGGGTGAACCATGTTAAATTTGATCTTCTTATTTTGCATGTTTATTTATGTTATTTTTGCATCTTTGTTTATATCTATTATTATTGTGATTATGTGAAATTATTTCACATTATTTCATAGTTTTATTCCTAACATATATGATATTTTTTACCATGGTTTTTTATAAAAATTGTGATTATGTTTCAGTTATTCAAGATAGACTTTCTATGTGTATGAAGGACTAATTGTGAATAGTGCTAATGGTGTGCTTCAAGTGGTGGTTGGAGCTAAAAAGTGATATTAAGCCTACATGAGCTTATTATGGGTCTATTTGAGTATCATATGATATGTTCCTATCATGTGAGGTGTTTTAAGTGTTCTAAGTAAGGCAAAGTATAACATGTCCTAAAAGTAAACCTAATGAGATTAGGTCTCTATGAGAGATAAAGATGAAATAAGGCCTAATTAAGGTATGCCAAACCAAAATGGACTCAAATAAGGTTTTATTAATGTGTATGAGATGTCCAAATATATATTACATGGCCAAACTAAGAGGTTAAAGGTGTTTGGCTGACCAAGAAGGATATGAACAAGAGGCTTGTATAAATATAAGGTAATTTTAAGCCTATTATGTGAAGAAGTGTGTAAGCAAATAAAATAAATTATTATAGATTAGGAGGTATTTTAGACCATAAAATGAGTATATAGGATATATGATGAAAATTTGAAAGAGGTTATGTGTATGAGGATTATGGTCATATGACCTAATTAGTCTTGAAGAGACCTAGAAGGTAATTTAAGAGGGTTAAGAGTATGAAGAGTTGAAGAGGTGGTCATAATCATTTGGTTGAGAAATAAAGTGTCTTGATGGTGATCAAAACAATCAAGTGGCTGATTTGGTGTTGAATCATCTAGGGGGTTGGTGCCTCCTTATAAGTGGGTATTTGATAAAGCCTAGCTGAGTTGGTGCTTAGCTAGTTGGGGTTGGTGTTGTATGTGAAGTGGGTGTTTAACTAAATTTAGTGTTTATTTTATAGGACTGTAGTCAATTTTAAAATATCATTGGGTTTTATTCCCTTTGGAGGTTTCCCATATATGTGATATGTTCACATGTTTCATGCTTATGTGGATAGGTACTTACACTTGCTAGATATATGTGTTGATTGAATGGTTCATAAATGTTTAATTGAAATTGAAAGGAAAGGTTTTTAATACTAATTCACCCCCCCCCATTCATTTTTATTCCAACATTTGGTATCATATATTGATCCTTTGAAGTAGGTCTAAAAACATAAAAGAGATTCTAGGAGTAAGGATGGCTAGTCAACAAGCTCAAGGTAGTTTTTATACCAGTAAGGCTCCATTATTTGATGGATCTAATTATTCCTTTTGAAACATCAAGATGAAGATATATTTTTTGTCTCAAGGTAATAATATTTGGTAGTCAATTGTGGATGGATATAGTGTTCCTCCTATTACACCAACTGATGTAATAGGTAAGAAGGCTAGTGAAAACAACTCCAAGGCAATGAATTACATTCTTTGTGACCTATCAGAAGTAGAAATTGTGAAGGTGATGCACTATGTATCATCCAAAGATATATGGTACAAATTGAATAATATATATGAAGGAGACACTAAGCTGAAGATGGCCAAGTCACAAATCTATTAGAGATAGTTTGAAAGTCTAAAAATGAATGAAGATGAAAGAATTGCATCTTACTTATTAAAGTTTGATGAAGTTGTTAATGTCATCATAGGATTAGGAGAAGAAGTGAAAGAGTCTACAATTGTTCAAAAGGTATTGAGATAAATAAATCCTATTTTAACCAACATCTCCCTTTTTTCATAGGAAAGGGGGACCCACTTTTTTTAGATTACAGTCTTGACTTTGAGCCCCTCTTTTATGTGTTTTTTTTGAAAATTTCTAAGAGAAGACTAATTATTGGCCTTTCATACTTTGGAAAGATGGCATTATTTTAGACTAATCTTTATAATAGTTTTAGACTTATTTTATCATGTATTTTGTCTAGTATCTTTATTGGGTTGTTCCTATCCATATTATTCCATTATAAGTATTTCCTTTGGGTCTTTTGTCTAACTTATCTTTATTGAACTTATATTTGTTATATATTTTCCCCAAATCATCTTATCTAAAGGAATTTAGTCTTTGATACATTTCCAATATTTCTGATACATTATTGGTATTTGTCAAGATTTTTTGCTCAGGATTTTTTCTATGGACTTATCTTTGTTAGGGACATTATTGTGGACATTTTGTTTAAAACAATTCCCTTAACAGAATTAGGTCCATGGGTTTTTCTCCATAAAGGCCCAAATAATTTCCCAAATTTTCCAATTTTTCCTCGATGAAATAAACCTACCCTTTGACATATATATTTTGGACATTTTTCCAATGAAAAATGTTAAAGGCTGACCCTTTAGAATTTGTGTCATGGATATTTTTTCTGATGAAATTTTCAAAGGTAAACATTTCTCAATTCCCTTCATAATTTATGACTTTTTCCCTCAATAGAAACCCCATAAAAATTCCTCAACACACAAATCCTACAATATTTCCTTTGCACTGAGACCAATATCATATTGAAAATGTTTCAAACATTTTATCTGAAGGAATTTAGTCTTTGATACATTTCTCTACAACAATATTTATGATACATTATTGCTAATATAATTTCCCTTTGGGCACCCATTTGAACCTACCCTTTGGGCTTTATGAAATCTACCCTTTAGGACTTTTATCCTAGACATTATTGTTATAAAGCAAACCCTTCAGACTTTTTGTCATGGGCACTTCACCCTAAGAAGTAGATCATTTATATTCCTTGCAATTATAGATCATTTTATATTCCTTGCAATTATCCTTTATCTTTTTTTTTTTGCCACTTTCACTGATAGAATCACCCTTTTATTCTTTTTCATTGATTGTTTGCCTTACTAAGCTTACCCTTTTGGAGTTTTGTCTTGGGATCTTTCCCATCAAATTTTACCCTATGTATAAGTAGACCCTTCAGGTATTTTTTTCCATAAAGTAGACCCTTTAGCCTTTTTGAAATTTTCCTTTGGCCTTTTATAAATTCTTATGAGAATTTTGTCCTGAGCACTTCCCCCAATTAAAATGATGATTTGAAATTTTTGTCATCAAACATTTTATTCAATGCAAAAGGCCCCATTCTCTCTATTCTTCAACTAAGGAATCCATTCATCTCTATGCTTTTATACCAAAATAATTTCCCAAATCAATATTGCCAATACAATTTTTCCTAAACAAATGATCCCAAGGGCACATACCCTTCAACCTTTGTACAAACTACCCTTAGGGACTTTGTCCTAGCCCCTTTACCGTACTACACCTACCCTGTCCAAATTGCCCTTCTCAGAAGCATCTTTTTCCAGGCCTTTTCCCTCTGAAACCATTAATTTAGACATTTTATTTGAGACATCATTCCTTAGGCCTTTTTGAGACCATCCCTTTGACTAATTCCTTTAAGCATTTTATCTGAGAGACTTTATCAAAGAAACCTCCCAGAGCATCCTATGCCACATCTTTGCCTTTCACCCTTACTCTTTAGGATTTTTTTCTTAGGCCCTTTTACCCTTCGATCCAATGACATTTTTTACTTTGTGTCTTAGACACTTTGTTTGATGAAAATGACCCTTTAAAATAATTTCTTCAGGCACCTCTAGGGCATAAATAGTAAATCTTCCCTCAAAGCTCTCTCTCTTAGGTCCAAACACCCAATTTTGTCCAATTGAATTAGGTCTTTAAGAGAATTTTTGTAAACATTTCATTCAAAACAATTCCCTTGATAAAATTCCTACATAATTTATGTCTCAAACATTTTTTTTTGATGAAATTAGGTTCACCTCAATAGCACACCTGATGACCAAGATCATACATCCCTAAAAACTCCAAAACCAGCACCTACCTTGGTACTACTGTGGAACACCCTTGCTCACCTCACAAAACTTTGCTCAACTCAAACTAAATTCCTAAACAACAAATCCTACAATATTTCCTCTTATAACAAGTGCACTGAGACCAATATCATATTTAAAAGTGTCACCCCTACAATCAAGAACTTTATTATATATACATATACATACATACATACATACATATATATATATATATATATATATATGCTACTTCATCCTAAATTTATGTTTTTAGTAGCGAATTTAGAAAAGATAAATTTCAAACTCATGGGGAGTCAAAAATTCAAGCACTAAGATCTATAGTACACATTAACTCGCATACTAGAGATTGATGGTACAGAATCAAGCATGGTAACAAATGGATAGCCAAATCAAGTATGAAGGTGACAAGTTTCAACCTCATGGGAATGTTTAAATAAAGGCTTTTCCAAAATCTTTGTGAGAGTGCCAAGTGGTAACATTATGGGATCCCAATAGCTAGAGATCTAATGGCGTGAGTCCTAGGTGGACTTTTCAAAGATCTAAACTTAGTGAGAGGCATATGTAACATGAAATGTATATATATTTTTGGTTAGTCACAATTTCACTATTTATAAGGGATTGATACAAAAATACTTGTCTTTAACACATGCCCGAGTTCCAT
This sequence comes from Torreya grandis, assembly GCA_037957365.1. Taxonomy (NCBI): domain Eukaryota; kingdom Viridiplantae; phylum Streptophyta; class Pinopsida; order Cupressales; family Taxaceae; genus Torreya; species Torreya grandis. The sequence continues at coordinate 628,257 of JARHVA010003085.1, forward strand.
TTAAAGGAGGCTAATCTAAAATTATCAACAAGTTATTCTCATGTATAGTTTTGGTAAAATGACACATATATTTTTAATTTTTTATGTATTTCAATCTATAATTATTTAAAATTTCCTTTGCCTCTATACATATACACATGTTTCATAGTTTTTTGTAAAATCTATCTTTAACTGATAATTGCAAATACACTCTTATATGATTTTAGACCACAGTTGAAACTCATGTTCTAACTATCACATGTAATGACCTTGCATGAACTTGGAGTATGAGGAGACCCCTTTCCCCAAGTCTATATAAACAATTGTATTCCAACTTGGATTTTTGTTAGAGAATTTTTAAATATAGGAGAAACATTAATTTTGATCATCAACAAATGTGTTTGCATATTTTCTTTCCAAATTTTGTGTAATTAGTTGTTACTTTCTTTGGTTATATGTTTCAATAATCCTTAGGGTACAAAATATATGAATGGATTATTGATTATTTTTATTGATTTAATAATATATAGATGTGAAATAGCTATTGAAATTTTGGTAAAATATATTAGATAAAATATTTAAGCTAATTGATTCATAATTTTGATTGTGCATGAGTGCTTTTTTGGATGTAATTTTATGTGTGTGAAACAACTACCTTAGATACTTCACTAACCCAAGCCATAATCCCCTAATTAAGGGTGTGAAATATATTCTCTAAAAATAGAAACCTTTATCTAATGCATATGAATTTCTTGCATCTTTATCTCCTTAGACTTCTTACCTATGTCTAACTATGTGTGCGCAATTGTTCTAGCAATAGGCATAGGTTTTGAGAGAAATTATCCATTTAGAAACTAGGAAAGGAAGTGATTTCTGAGAACCATAAAAGCCTTCTTTTTGTTCCTTACTCTTCCCTCTTTTTTTATTTTGTTTTGAAACCTACCTACTCTATATTAGTAACCAGCCACCCATCTAACTCACATAGACATTTTCAATCCTTTAGGGACCATACCTCCATCTAAAAACCTTGTCAACAACCTACATGCCTAAAACTCATGCCATGGAGTGGATTTTACCTCTATTGAGATCTTAAAACATTAGAAGCTACCTTGTTAAGGATATGGTGTTCATATAACATGCATCAACAACTGCCAAGGTTAATTCTAAGGTATCTATAATAGAAGAGATACAAGATTCGGACAAGCTAGAGATGGATGGGATTCATGGCATCTTAAATACCTATGAGGTGAGAAAGAATGAAGGAAGACCTCCCAAGAAGGAAGAAATATTCAAATATGAGAAGTCAAAATTAGAGAAGGTCAAACATGAGGTATGTTTATATGTTGATGATGATATACTAATAGTCATGTTTTCTTGGAAGTTAAGGTTTGGATCTAGTAATTACAAGGGTAAGTTACCATTCAAATGTTTCAACTATGTTAAGATTGGTTACTTTGCATTCCAGTGTCCTAATAAGGATAAAACTAAGCATGATAAAGAACATGATAACCATCATAGAGATGGTAATAAGGTCTACAAGGATAATAAGAACAAGGAGTTAAGGAAGTATGAAGGTAGGAAAGGGTCATTCAATAATAGGAGAATTTTATATACCAAAGAAGATAACACATCTGATGTAAGTGATAAAAACACATTTGAAAGTGATGATGATAGTAATAAACTTGATCATGACAACAATGAAACCTTATTCATGGCCATAGAATTAGATAATGAGGGTTGCTCAAATGGGAAAGGTCTTATGGTTGATGTAGAATAAAATGAAGAAGAAGCTAAAATAAACCTTTAGGAATAATTGATGAGTGCCCTAGAGGATTTGAAATTCTAAAAAAGAAAGAATCACAAACTAAGATCATTATTTATAGACTGTGAGGAGCATATTAGGTTTTTTTTGGAGAGATTGAGTAACACTTACAAGGAGTATGATGAGATCATCAATAAAATTGAAGCACAAATGGGGATAGTCATTACAAGCCTAAAGGATAAAGATGAAGAATGCACTAGGTATGGAAATTAAATGAAATCTTTAAAACCTAAGTTGAATTAAATATCTATCAAGGTGAAGACCTTTGTGAAGTTTGAAAATATCACTGAGGCTCTAGATGATATCTTGAGTAGTCAAAAGCCTACAAGTGATAAGATTGGTCTTGGTTTCAAAGAAGACCTAAAGGAGGAAACTCAAGTCAAGGAGAAGGATATTAAAGAAAATAAAGTTAACATGAATAGACAAATAAGACAACATAATGATATGAGGTATGATAAGTCATTCAATGGTTACTATTTTGTATGCAATTAGTTTGGTCATAGAACAAGAGAGTGTAGAAGCCCCTCGAATAATGAGTACTCATGAGACTATATAGGGAATCATAGTTCACATCAATTAAAATGTATGTATAAGGTTGTTTGTTATAGCTACTAGAATGTGGGAAAAATTATAGGTTTTTTCCTAATATAGGTATAATTCCATCAAGTCAAAACAAAATATTTGAAGATCCTAGAGTGCAAGAGAGAAGGCAAATGAATGTATGGAAACCAAAGATAGTAAAGGTGTGTAATGATTAGTCTACAAGATCAAGTGGAATATTTATTATGGTGAAACATACTTCAGATGTGAAATAAAGTCAAGAATTTCTATTTTCATCTCATATTGATGATCAAATGTTTGATGAAGAGGTTAAGCCTATAGTGCCAATTAAGCCTAAAAAGATATTGAAAGACATTCAATCTTGTGAGAACATGGAGATCTAGAAATATTCTAAACTTGTGTTGTTTTAGTGTCATATGGAAAGGGGTAAATCCATTAGGATTCATGGATAAATTCTTCAGTTAGAAAAAGCATAGCGGATGCTTTGTTTTAGGGCGATCTATTCATGTTATTGATTGAGCTTGATCTATGTTGAGAAGTGGTCTTATAATTTGAGTTCATTTGAAAGAGGTATGCATGGAGTAATGGGGATCATGTTATTTTAATGATTTATATTCTTTATGTTGAGATTATTTTTCAAGAATGAATGGTTCAATAAGTTTAAGTAGGCATGACCCTTTGTCATTAATTTCAAATGGGGAAATTTTTCAAAAAGGAAGATTAATTAGATTGAAGAATGTTTTGCCATCAATGAAAAAGGGGGAGTTTGTTGAGAAGTATTGTCATTGATTTTAATATTGGTGTAATCTGATTTCAAGTTTTATTTCATTTATTTCAAGGTTCATCTAGTGAAGATTCATGGTCAATATCATGGTTCAGGTAAGCTTGATGTTGTCACAAAGAGGCTCTAGCTCTACATGAGGTCTTGAGAGCATATTGAATAGAAAGAGGTTGTTTTAGTGGTGTAAGAGTGTTATCTAATTAATGTTATTATTTTATATAATAATTTTGGTAATAATGTTTTTAAGTAATATTCCTTGAGAATAAGGTGACTTGAGAAGCCTAATCATGGCACTAGTCATATCATGAAGAGATATTGTGAGAAGGTATGAGTATGACATCTTGATTTATAATGAGTGCACATAGGAATGAGTGGTTGTGTAAGCTTGATTAATAATTAATGTGAAGAATTTTACCACTCATAATATTCTTATGGTGAGCCTACAAGGGTAAGACCTACAAACCTAATATGTAACTAGCCCACTTCTAGACTCTACTTGGCCTGATGAGGCATCATGATCTGTTGTCAAGACATATGAAGGATGTTTGAAATTATTTGATAATTTTATATGTTTTGTGTACATGTAAGTGAGATTTAAATCTCATGGTAATAAGCATGAAGGTTATTTTTAAGGCCTAATGTGGTTTGCAGGTCAATGTTCAAGCAAGAAAAGAGAGAGATGGTAGCCAAATGAGGTATGAGTTTCATACTTCAAGATAAGAATGAGCATGTGAGAATTATTAATGGTGTTATATATTATACTAGGTTTTTTTACCAATTAAAAGATAAAATTTTGAATTTTTAGGCTTGAAAAAGTGTTTTAAGGTCTTTCAAGTGCATAGAATGAAGGATTCTCAACCTGAGAAGAAATTTCAAGTGCTCATTGGCATGTGTAACATTTTAATGGGAAAATAATATATTAATGGTATATGGATAAGGTTATTATATAAAATTTACATTCATTATTTTTGGGAATAAGGGGCTAAGTTTTATGAATGATTGCTAATAGTGGAAGATGGTTTAAACCCTCAAAGGACCCTAAAGTGACCCAATATGAAAGAAGTTGTTTTAAAGTGATAAAAATGGATTGGTATGGATATTTAAGTGATTTTAGGTTTTAATAAACTCTCCAAATCATCTCAAAGTGTGATTGAGTCTATAGGTGAGTGAGTGGACCCTATAAGAAAGGCCTTATTTCTTAGAAATTTGTTATAGTAGTTAGAGTTGACAAGGTCAAAGTTGATAAATAGATGGAGAACAAAGTTTTTTACTCATATTTTTTTCCATGGTGGTTTATGGATAGGTCATATCCCTTAGGTGTGTTAAACTAGCCATTCAATTTGACTAGTCTCTAATAGGCCTAATGGTGGAAATAGTGATAAATCCAACTAATAGTGAGAAGGCAATTAGGGACGTGATATCATCAAATAAGGATGAATCCAAGTGAATTGAGGTATTTTTAATAATTTAAATACATTATAATTTTTTATAAGTTTTAGATATTAGTGGTTATATTGAAAATGTTGCTCACAAGTTAACTTGTCTCTCTTAGTTAGGTCTATGTACAATGAGGCTATGGATTGGTCTGCAAGACCAATATTACCATTTAACCATGGTATCCTTATATTTGATGATGTTATAATGATATAATAATATCATCCAAATTCATTAGGATTCTTTTTAAATGGACTTATAGGTGATATAATGTCATTGTCACCATGACTGCAATTTAAGGCAAATTGATAGTTCTAGGTAAACAAGTTGTAATGATGCATTGGAGGATCTTTGCCCCAAGTTGAAGTAAATAATGTACATGGTTTTTATATTTTATAATTATATTTAATATCCATGATATGAATAATATTTTATAGATAATAAAAGTGGTTGAAATTTTAAATCCAAAATGGCTTGTTTGACTCAGTAAAGTTTGTGAGAGAGAAAGTCAACAAATTGGTCTACAATACTAATAGTTTGTTAGAGGTAAAATCACTAAGATCAGGGTTAATTAATGATCCTATATATTTAAATTATAATTTTATTACTTTAAAACTATTAAATAATCACCATATATCAACTTGATCAAGTCAACATTAATAAGAGAGCTCATTCATTTTATTCATACACAAGATCAAACACATAACACAGTTCCTATGGGAAACCCTCATGGGGAAAAAAACCCAATATCAAGCCTAAAACACAAATGGACTACTATAATATAATAAATTACAAACAAGAGATTGATAAAATCCATTATACTAGCAAACCTTGATCATGTTCCTCTAATCAAAGGTATTTAGTGAAACACCTATTTCACAAGGAGAAACTACTCCTAAGGAAGACAAATTACATTTAGACCATATTTTGAATTTAAAACCTCAAAATTAGAACTAATTTCTTTAAAAAAATATTATGGATCTATAATTTATAACCTCTACATAAACACCATCTCTATCTCATATAGGCCTCTCACATAGACATGCCACAATCTCTCTCTTTCTTAAGTCAAACTATCCTCACATGCACACTCAAACCTCTTAATATATTATAAAACTACAAGATAAATATTTATAAATCATAAATATGAACTATAGGTCATACACATAGTACTCACTCTGATCTGCCTACCAACCCATCCACTGGGCATACCAATTCTTCTTTGTCCTTCACTTCAATGCACATTCATCACACTCAAGTCTCACACATATCTTCCACAAGTCTCCCTTACAAGCATAGAAACAATCTCATTTGGTTTCATAATTGATATATCAATCATGAATTAAAAATATCATAATCTTTCCTTTTCAGCCATAAAACATGTCTTCATCCTTAAGGCATCTCATATGGGTTACACTTAAGCACAATCCACTTTCAAATATGCCTAAGTCACTTTTAGGTCCTATGGAGACCCATTCATATATTTGACACTTATTCAAGAAAACTAAAACATAATAACAAATTCCAAATGCATAGACCCATTCCACATGATCTACAAGTCTTCCTTAAGTTCCAACATCCATCATAGTACCCTTATGCTTAAGCACAAATCACTCAAACAACATTGTGTGCATACAATCACCATGAATGAATATATATATTCACCTTATAAACTTTTTTTCACACTACATATGATAGATCAAACCTTCAATATCCACACAAAAAATACTTATAAAGTTTACAACATGATCTAATAGCTATTTCATCATCAAACATAAAAAAACATTAGAACAATCTCGAACAATCTTCTTGGGTCACTTAAAATCCACGCATGAAAATATAGTCAAATTTAAACCATAATATATTTGATTTTACACACTTATATATCTTAAAATTAGGTTCATTGGATACATCGTGGAGTCCTCTTCATCTTTGCTTTTTACATCATGAGTGAATTCTACCTGGATCAAAAGTTATAGCCAAAATGCATAGCATTTGTTTTTCCTTTGAAAATTCAAATGCAAATGGTCATAGTTAAAATTAAAACATTATGATCACATATCGTGTCCTCACTGCTTAAATCAAATATGCACCATTGATATTATTCAATATTTAACACAAAGGTGTTAATTCTCAAATATTAAACCTTGATCGCTTTGACCTCATCTCATGTAATCTATAAAATTTGACTCAACATACTCCATTGATCTTATGTATGTAGATCAATATTTTAAAAATGATAAATAGTTGCCACTTTGACCTCTTAACTTTAATACACACCATTGATCTCTATCTTTATGAACACCCACTCACCATTAATACTTGGAAGAAGCTCAATATTTATCTCTACTCATTGTTAAACATCATGCACTTATCCTCATCTTTCTACTCCCTGACATCTTGGAGAAAATGCACTTCATTGATCTAGATCAAACTTTAACTTGTGCAGAAATGACTATGGGAACCTTGTTTATCTACCTAGAAGGTCAACTTTGCATCTACATATCTTTTGCTTTGCTCAAGTGCATGTTCTAAAAATTGGATGATATGATCTCCTGACATAGGATAATCTAACCATGTGTCAAAAAACTCTTGAAAAATTTTCACGTGTGAGATATAAATATTAAAATTCCTTCTCAAAATTTTCTACCATAGAGCCAACTATGTCAAAAACTACTTGGGAGGCCAACTTTAATTTTGCATAAATTTTGATGCACTTCAATACATGACCTAAAATTTATCACAAATAAAATAGGATCAAAATTTAACAAACCCATATGATAATCATGTTTTGAAACATCCACATATGTGAGATATTCCATCATCAAAATGCTTATTCGACTCTTCTTGCCACATTGCAAAATTGGCTAAGTATGGAAAAACATTGTCAAAATGCTTGGCAACCAATATTTGTGCCCACATATGTTTGAATAAACTTAGGTGCATGAATCAATATTTATCACATATAAAGTATGAAATAATTTTATCTCAACCATATAACCAACTCCCCTTGACTCATTCCCATGTGGAAATGGTGATGTCATCAAACTGTCTACTTAGATTTTCTACCACTGGATAAAAATTGTCTAGATGAAAACTATGATCAACCAGATAAAATACACTCATATACACAAGATATAAAATAATACTTGACCACTAATATTACTTATTTAACTTTTTAAAATCACCATACTCATCCTTGAACATCTCTAATCAAGCCAAAACTAAAGATCAACCAAGCCACCTTTAAGCACACAATGACAAACACATTACACACTTTGTCATTATTACTTAGGATATCAAATCACTTCATCCACTCACTATGACACCTCTATGATATCACCATTAAATCATTGATAATTATCCAATAATATCCCCCTTTATCATTTATGTCAACAAACATCATTCAACTCACCTTCTCTCTTCAAGTACTCCACAATAAGAACTTTCTCCCCCTTTAACACAATGAAAAAATGGGAAAAAATGATATTGAACACATAAAAATAATATAAATAAGAAATTACCACATTATAAATATGATATAAACTCCCCCTTACCTTTAGTCTACCTCTTCTTGCCTTGACACCTTCCTCTTGCTCCATGCCAACACTTTTTTCAACCAAATACTGCAAAAAATGAAGAAAGAACACAAAAAAAAATCTAAATGTGATGAAAATTAATTAAAAAAAATATAATATGGACTCCCCCTAATATTTTTGATCCATTTCACCACTTGATCGTCTTCAAATCTCCATACAACATGAAGAACCATCATACAGGCTTACTAGCCTTCTCTATCAAACCACCTCAAAGACCACCAATAGAAATTCATACCACTTACCAAATTGTAAATATTTACTAATTAAACCTAATAAATCACATTTAAATACTAATGCCTTGATTATTTGGATAAATTTATCAAAAAGGGCAATCTTCTTCACACTATGCCTTTTTAGCCTCCTTGTAGCCTTACCGGGAACTTATAGATCCCATAATTTTTATTAGACACATCTTCACAACTTGAAACTTCACATATAGATTAATATAATATTACCCATCAATCAAACCAATTTAATCACCAATATCATCCTATACAACATACTTCCTTTACAAACCTACTAGCCAATTAGCCCTCTATATTGACAAAAACATGAATAACTTGAGAACCACAAAGCTTGAAATCTAGATGAAGCATGATTTGACAACCCATTTATGCCATTAAATATATTATTAATCCTTAGACATCAAATTTTAAGGTAGACCACTTTTTTAGTAAATCTCAAAACCTTAGAATCTCAAAATAAACAAGGTCAACACAACACCTTCCATTCAACATCCACCTCTAAAACTTATTGTGCTCTTGGAGACAACCATTAAACACTTTTGGACCAATATTTGAGATTCTAAACTATTTTTAACCTTGACTTCATATAACCCATTTTAGGACCTACAACCTCTTAAGCATAAACTAGGAAACTTGAGAGTTAACAAAAATCTCCAAATTGACTTCAACATACCTTCATATCACAAAACCACATAGAACATGATATAATAAGATTAAAAAAACTTTCTATGAAAAAATATTATATTGAAAAATCAAAAATCCTCCTTTCCCATTTGTGAACCTTCAATATGACCTTGTAGACTAATCTATACATAGTTATCAACATCATGACATCACCTCAACATATTTTCAACCTAGACATACCTATTCCAGCTAACAACACTCAAATGTAGTCTTCTATGACAATCTCAATAACACCATAGCAACACATTATTCTCCATTATAAGGAGTCTCTTAATGAGCATAGATAAAGACATCCTTTTTACCACAATTATCTAAAATAAAGTAAAGCTAGGAGTGAACCACATATCCTTAGTAACCACTAGAATCCTCTTGTATCTATAAGACTTCTTGTTCTTTTTATTATAAATAATGACAATTGGTTCCTTTTATATATCACTCTCCTTCTTTTCTAAGATAGAATTTACAACACATTGAATAACTATGGAATCTTGACATACCTTTTCATTTGAAGAATCAACCTTGCATCTTGAAACCTCATTACTAGGCACATATAACTAATGTATTTTTCATGAAACATGCTTATCAATAATATTATGTTTACTTAGATCCATACTTACCTCAAAACTAGCCTTAACCATTACCTTCATCTTCTCCTTTAGCTTGGTCTCTTCATTCTCAGCATGAGTAGAAAATGAGACGTCTTGGGACTCTTCAAATTTATAAGTATTCTCTACCATATTAATCATATTAATTAGACCTATAGACTCATCATAATTCCTACTTACCACCTTTGGTCTCCATGAGTTCACTTGACTTTTACCATGCACTCTAGGAGCTTGATAAAATTTATTCTAACTTAATGGCCTTTGCTTTTATAATATATCAATGTAACCTCTCTATTCATAGTTGTATCAAACCATACTCCTTGATGGAAAATCAGCTTATCTTACCTTGTTCAAATAAAAACTATCAATGTGTCCAATGTCATGAAAACTAAAACAAACTACTCTTCTTGAAGAAGACTTACCTTACCTTTTCTTATTTGGATAATGCTTAGAAAAGTGTCCTTCATTAAGACAATTGAATCACTTAACCTTGCTTACTCCTTTTGATTGATAACCCCCATCATAATCCCATGAAAACTAATTTTTAATATATCTTATACATTCTCTATCTCTATGCCCAAATAGATTACAAGTATAGTAGTAACCATTTAAATTTGCATACCTCATGGCATTTAGTTGTTTGATCTGATTTATCTTCATTCTACCAACACCTTCATTCCTTTTTTGATGATTTGTCTTCAAATTTATATTGTTCTTGTTCACATTAGTCTTTATCTTGTCTTGAGTTGTAGTCTCTAGTTCTTTTTTATATCCAAGACCTGTCTTATCACTTGCATTCTTTTGATCATTGAAAATATTATCTAGATCACTCGATCTCTTTTCAAATCTCATAAAATACATTACCTTACTAGATTCCTTATCTTATATTTCAATGACTCATTTTCAATTACATGCCTTGCACATTCATCATCTATTGCTTTTAGACTAGTAGATAGGATTTCCAATTAATAACTGAGATGTTTGACCATATCTTCATGCTCCTTGGCATCTTCATCCATTCTTTCCTTAAACACACTAAATTTATCTTCAAAGTCCTTGAGTTTATATTTCATCTTCTTATTGATCTTCTTCTCAATATTCAATTTTTCATAAGCATTGGTTAATGGAGTCTCATAGTCCACCTCATCTTCATCATCTAAATCACTCCAAATAGACCCCTTTTGATGTGAGCTACTACCTTCCTTAACCATGAATAAATCTTCATCTTCAATAAGACCATCATCTTCATGATCATACTCTGATTCATAGTCTTCACTCTTATTTGATGAGTTATAATCTTCTTTGGTGTAGAGACTCTTCTTGTCCTTGAAGTACTTCTTGTTATCAAACCTTATGAAACCCTTTTAACTTTTATCATCCTTAAATGTTCTCTTTCCATCATCATGACCTTGATAATTCTCTTTGTCATCATCCTTCTTATAATTATGAGGATAATTATTATAAAAATGTCATATCTCACCACAATTGAAGCATAAGAGGGGTAGTTTACCTTTGTACTTGCCTAACCCTATTCTTAATTTTATTGAAATCAAATCAATTAGTTCATTCTCATCTTTATCATGAATTTCATCCTCAATTTTCATAACTTGGAACTTCTTCTTTGTCTTCATTTCAGTTTTGAAAACTAATTCCTTGTTTGGTGGTATATCATCATTCTTCCTCATCTCATAGGCAATAAGGGTGCCATACAATTGATCCATCTTCAACTGAGTAAGGTCATGACTCTATTCTATAGTAAATACTTTCAGATCAAACTTGGGGGATAGAGACCTTAATACATTTTGAATAATAATAGCCTCTTCAAGGTTCTCTCTAAGACCTCTAATGATGTTCAAAATCTCATCAACTCTCTATAGAAATTATTCCATATAATCTTCTTCATTCATCTTGATACTTTCAAATTTCCTTTTGTGAGTTTGTAACTTAGCAATCTTGAACTTTGAATATCCTTCATAAATGATTTGAATTTTTTCCCATATCTCTTTAGCATATTTAAAATGGATTACCTTCATGTATTTAGTCTCTAAAATACCACAAGCAATAGCATTCATTTCCTTGGAATTTTTCTCAAACATATTTCTTGTCTACAACACTAGATGGAAGAGTAATAGGAGAAACATAACCATACATAATAGATTTCCATACATCAAACCCTAGGGACATAATGTATGTCCTCATCCTGACACTCAAAAAATCATAATTAGATCCATTGAACATTGGTTCTTGATTAGTAGATAAACCTCCTTGATGACTTCCCATATTTTACCTTGGATCACCTTCAAGTTGTTAAGCCTTTACCAAAGGACCTACTCTAATACCAATTGTTAGAGGTACAATCACTGAGAGTGGGGTGAATCAATGAGTTTAGATATTTTATTATAATTTTAGTTTTTTCAAAATATTAAACAATAAACATATATAAAATTGATCAAATAACATTAAAAAGATAGATAATTCACTCAATGCATACATGAGATAAAACATATAACACATAGTTCTTGTGGGAAACCCTCATGGGGAATAAAACCTACTGTCAATCCTACAAGATAAACTAACTACTATCCTATAATAAATTACAAAAAAGATACTAATCAACTCCTTTAGACTATAAAACCTTGATCATGTCCTCTTAACCAAATGTATTTAGTGAAAACCCTATTTCACAAGGAGTACCTGCCCTTAAGGAAGACCAAGTCCTTTAGACCCTCCTTTGAATTGAATGTGTCTAACTTATAACTTATGTATTCAACACCTAATGATGGATATATTATTTCTAATAGTTTCAATAACACCTATCTATCTCATACAAGCCTCTCACATAGGTATGACATAATCTCTCTTTCTTAATTCAAACTATCCTCACATGCACACTCAAACCTCTTCATATATCCTCAAACTAGAAGAGCACTTTTTTGACATTAGAAATATAACCTATAGGTCATACACATAGTCCTCACTCTACTTTGATTATCAACCCATCTATTGGGCCCACTAAATCTTTTTTGTCCTTCACTTCAATGCTCATTCATCACACTCAAGTCTTGCACATATCTTCTGTAAGTCTCTCTCACAAGCCTATAAACCATATCATTTGATTCCACACTTTATATATAAATCATGAATTAAAAAGATCTTAATCTTTCCTAATTATCCAAAAAACATGCATTCACTATTAAGTCATCTCACATGGGTCACACTTAAACACAATCCACTTTCAAATAGGCCTAAGTCACTTTTAGGTCCTATAGAGACCCATTTAGATCTTTGACACTTCTTCAATAAAAATAAAACATAAGAACACTTTACAAATACATGGACCCATTACACATGATCTATATGTCCTCCTTAAGTGCCAACATCCAACATAGTACCCTTCTGCTTAAGCACAAATCATTCAAACAACATTTTATGCATACAATCACCATGAATGAATATATAATCACCTTATAAAATTTTATTCATACTACATATGGCTGATCAAACCTTCAAAATGCACACATATTATCCTTATGGAGTCTAAAAATTATCTAATATCAAATTCATCATTAAACATTGCAACAGCATTTCAACAATCTCAAACAATCTTCTTGGGTCACTTACAGTTTGTACATGAACACACAGTCAACTTTGAACCTTAATATCTTTGACATACATAATTATAGATTTTCAAATTAGGTTTATTATATGTACCATGGAGTCCTCTTCATCTTTACTTTTATATCATGATCAAATTATACCTGGATCAAAAGTTATAACCAAAATATAGATTACTAGTTTCTCCTTTACAAATTCAAATATTCAAATACAAACGGTTACAGTTAAACTTCAAACATTATGATCACATCTTTTGTCATCACTACTCATATCAAATACAAAACATAAATATTTTTAGATCTTTAACACATAGGTACCAATTCTCAAACATTAAACCTTAGTCACTTTGAACTCTTCTCATCCAATCTAGAAAATTTGACTCAATGCACTGTATCAATCTTTTGTACATAGATTAATCTTTTAACAATGATAAATAGCTATCAATTTGACCTCTTGAATTTAATACACACCATTGATCTCTATCTATATGATCACCCACTCACTATTGATCCTTGGAAGAATTTTTATCTTTATCTCTACTCAATGTTAAACATCATGCATTTGTCCTCATCTTACTTCTCCCTGACATCTTAGAGTAAATGTGCTCCATTGAATTTGCTCAAAATTTAACTTGTGCAAAAATGACCAAGTATGGGAACCTTGATTATCAACCTATAAGTTCAAATTTACACCTCTATATCTTTTTCTTCACTCAAGTTCATGTTTTAAAAATTGGATCGTATGATCTTCTCACATAGGAAAATCCAACCATGTACCAAACTACTCTTGAAACATTCTCACATGTGAGATATAATGCCATTAAATTTCCTCCTCAATTTTTTTCCATAAATCCAAATATGTCAAAAACTACTTGGGAGGCCAAATTTTTACTTGCATAACTTTTAACGTGCTTTAGTGCATGACCTAATATTTAGCATAAATCAATTAGGATCAAAATTAGACAAACCCATATGATAATATTATTCTAAAACATCCACACTTGTGAGATATATCATCATTAAAATTATTACTCAACTCTTCTTACCACATTGAAAAATTAGCTAAGTATGGTAAAACACTATCAAAATGCCTGGGAGCCCAACTTTACACCCATATACCTTTGACTTCACTTAGGTGCATGACCTGAGATTTAGTACATAGCAACTAGGGACTAATGTGATCACAACCATATGACCAACTCCCCTTGAATCATTCCCACATGAAAATTGTGATGTCATAAAATTCCCTACTCATATTTTATACCATTGGACCCAAAGTGTCTATATGAAAACTATGATCAACCAGATGAAATCCACTCATGCACACAAGCTCTCCAATCATCCTTGACCATTGATAAGACCCATATCACATGCTCAAATCACCATAATCATACTTAAACATCTCTAATAAATCAAAAATTTAATATAAACAAAGACTCCTTTAAGCACACTAGGGCAATCAAATTACACACTTTGTCATTGTTACTTAGGATATCAAAGCACTTCATCCACTCACTAGGACACCTCGATGACATCACTATGACATCATTGACAATTTTAAAACATAGTTGCCATTTTATACTATGATATTTTAGTTTGATGTCATTCTCATAATGTTTTAATATTATTTTCATGCATTGGGAGTCATTTATTATGTTCTTTCAGGTGCCATAAGTTCAAGTTTCCATGACTATGTTTTGAGGCTAGTTGGTAGTTTTGAGTGGAGTACTTATAGAGAAGGTTTTGAGTACTTTATCCCTAATTTTTGAATTCTAAAATAATATAATTATGAATTTAATGTCATATAACTTATTTATATGATATTTTTTTCCATGATTGTTTAGAAAAATTGTTTTTATGATTCAATTATTCAAGGTAGACTTTTTGTGTGTATGAAGGCCTAATTGTGAACAATATTAATGGTGTGATTCAAGTGGTGGTTGAAGGTAAAAAATATTATAGAGCATAGATGATACTATCAAGGGTTTATTTGAGTATAATATGATATGTTCCTACTATGTGAGGTATTTTAAGTATTCCAAGGAAGGCAAAGTGTAGCATGCCCTAAAAGTAGACCTAATGGGATTAAGTCTCCATGAGACCTAAAGATGAAATAAATCCTAATTGAGGCATGTTATACCTAAAAAGACTCAAATAAAATTTTATTCATGTGTATGAGATGTCAAAATATCTATTCCATGGCAAATCTAAGATGCCAAGATGCTTGGTTGATCAAGAAGGATATGGACAAGAGGGATATAAACAAGAGGCTTGTACAAATACAAGGAAATTTTAGGCCTATTATGTGAATAAGTGTGTAATAAAATAAAATAACTTATTTTAGAGAAGAGGGATGTATTTTAGACCATCAAAGGAGTATAGAGGATCTATGATGAATATTTTTTAGAGGTTATGTGTATGAAGATCAAGGTATTATGACCTAATCAATCTTGAAGAGACCTAATTGAGCAGAGAGACGTAGAAGATAGTTTGAGAGGGATAAGATTGTGAAGAGTTGAATAAGTTTTCATCATCAGTATTTTTAGAAATAATGTGTCCTTAAGGTGATCAAATAAAATAGGTGGTTGAGTTGGTGTTGAGTCATCTAGGGGGTTAGTGCCTCCTTGTAAGTGGGTGCTTGCTAAAGCCTAGCTAAGTTGGTGCCTAGATAGTTGGGGTTGGTACTCAATGTAAAGTGGGTTATTCACTATATTTTGTGTTTTTATTATGATAATATAGTCCATTTTTATATATTAATGGGTTTTTTCCCTTTAAGGGTTTCCCATATATGTGATATGTTCATGTGTTTCATGCTTATGTGGATAGGTGCTTATGCTTTCTAGATATATGTGATTTTTTGAATAGTTAATAAATTTTTAAGTGAAATCAAAAGGAAAGGTTTTGAATATTTATTAATTTCCCCCCTCTCATTAATTTTAATTGTAATATAAACAAGAAGATCAATTGCAAAAAGAATAATTTTAGATGTTGTACAGATCGATGTAACTCATATGGCATGTGTGAAGAATTAAATAAGGTATCTTGAGATACCCAAAAGTAATTTATAGGCTTAGGTGGATTAAATAGACCCAAAATTTTCAAAAAAAATATTTCTCTCTCATATCTCTCTCTTGGACAAGTCAAGAAGGGTCAAATATTTTTGCTTGGTACAAACAAGAGAAGAAGAGTTGGAGTGATTTCACTTGGTGGATGTTAAAGGTCCATATGTACTTAAATTACATGATCATAGTTTCAATATTTATGGTATATAATATATTAACAATCATTAATATTGTTAGTACCTTTAAATTGCCTATACATTCCCAATGACCCAATTTTCTTCATCTAGTTGCATTTTAGAAATTGGTCTGTGTGAAATAAGTGATGCATATAGTATTACAGAGCATGTTATTAATTTTAATATTGTATTCAAATATTTTTGCACATTTGACCATGTAAGATAAAAAAAAACACTTTATTTTGCTAGAAGTGAACATCATTGAAAGATGAGAACAATGTTTTCATAGTTACAGAGTTTGTTCTCCTATGAGTAGATTCAGTTCAAAGGTAATGCATTTGTTTTCAACATATAAGAGAATGGTGATGGTATAACAAAAATTAAATGGAATAATGTAAATATAAAAGCATTTTAAACCATGTGAATTTGAATATTGAACTCAGATACAAGTAGATAGTCACCTACAAGACTGTGTAGGAGTACTGAGAAAGAGTATTGATGAAGTTTGAAGACGCAAGGTTTGAGAAGTTTCTCAAGGTAATAATAGTATGATTGAGCCATTAAAAGATATTATAGATTGGTTAGAGATAAAATTCAAGACCTATAGTTAGTCAATACCCCTCAATAAACACCTATAGTTAGTCAAGTTGAGAAAAGTTGCAAAATAGGTGTTTACATTAACTTCTTAAAAATATGATCTTGCTTCATACAATGTTATCTCATGGTGGAATTTTATGAGGTATGTGTAAGATTAATGGATTTATTCTTGTATTCTAGGCCTATAGGTCATATATTGACATAAGGATATTATTTGGTCAAGATAAAATGATGTTAGAGCGGGTTTTCAACTCAGCTAAGTTTTTAATGAAAATACTTAGATAACTACAGTGTTAATAAACCAAATGAACCTAGAACTTACAAATGACCTATAGTGTATTTATGATAGTTGGATGATGCATGGTATCAAGTAAAAAATGAGATAAACTAGGTATGAAATGGTCCTAATGGCCTAATGAGAAATGAAAAATGTGAAACACAATACTAAAGAATGTATCACCACCTACAAGAGTCTCTTATATTGGTATATAGAGGTAGTTTAGTTGGTATATAGAGGTGTAAGGTGGATGAAAAAACAAGAAATAAATATTAGAGTGATAATACCAAATTTCCATGAAATTCTCAAAGTCAAATAAAAATATATCAAATATTGAACTGAACTAGGTTTTTAAACCTCATTCTCAGTCAACCAAAATCTTGCACATAGTCACAGACCTAGAGCTAGTCTTGAGAAGTTGATAGGTTGATGGATAAATAAGTATTATAAAGATTTGAAAATTGATAAATAAGCTCAACATGGCTTGAACAACACCTCCATTATATCCTTTGGGTCAAAATAATAGGGTTAAGTGTTCATTATTTTATCTCATACTAGAGGCACTCCATAGTCAATGCAATCTATGAACCTAGTACATTAGGGGTAAAAGGATGAAAATGAGAGACAATAATGATTATCATATTATTTAAATGGTTAAATTTAAGGTGAAAAAAATATGATAAGGTCTTACATTCACTATGACCACTCACATGTGGTCATATATTCAAATACATAATTTATGCCTACTAGGCCTAAGAATTAGACATGAACCATCAAGTGTCTAATGTTATTAATATGACCACATGATCTTAAAAATAAATTTTAGAGACTTCATGGGAGATTTTTGGATTGATAATACCCATCAATTTGTAAAGAACAATCTAAATTGATCAATTTTGGCCTAACCTTTCCTTAGGGATGCTTATAATGCATAGTAGGAACTTGATAGATAATTTATTTAATTCATATAGATATGGACATTTTTAATGGGGTATCCATAAATTATTTATAGTTGAGTATGATCTTATACATAAACTTGGCTATATTGGTTTGAGGGTTAAGGGTTTAACCTTTATGAATCATTGTTAAGAACCTAAATGACCTAAAACCCTCATAAGATCTCAATGAGGAAGTTATGAAGAGAAATTCATTCATAAGGGGTCAGTTTACTTGGAAAATGGTTTGGATCAGTTTGACACTCTCTCAGACTCCTCACGACTCAAATTTTCCATACCATCACTTGTATGGATGAGTCATATTTTATGTTTTATATAATATATTAGGTTATTTAAAGGTGTAAAAAGGAATGGATAGGTGAAAATCATTTTTTAAGGTGTGTGGATATGTTTTCTAACTCCTAAAATGCCATTATCACCTTACTCATTCATGGAAACCCCTCTACTAAACTAGTTATTATAGGCAGTCTTGGATAAAATAGTGTGAAGTAAGGTGATTGCTTAAGTTGGAGATGAGAAATGTGATATTGAATCTTATTTAGGTCTAACTTATGGAATATAAGACAAAGAGGTTCTTATTATGTATTTCACATCTCTAAAAAAATTATCTTGTACATGTGCAAGTCACCATAGTGACAAGTGTGAAAATTGAGGCCTAGAAGGATAATGAGTGACTGAAAGAAAGTGAATGAAAAGTGGTAAAGGGAAGTTTATAAGTTTAGGGGTGTATAATGACCTTCAAAAATCTTGTTTCCACATTCTCAAGTTAGATGATATATGTCAGTGACTTCCAAATAAGTTTTGGACTATAAATTGGAATCCTCATCAAGAAGGTAGTCTGAATAAAGATAATGGAGTTTCTCTTCACCAACTTTAATGATATGTCATGTTTTTTTATTGACATTTGTTCAAGAGAACTTCATGACCTATTTCCTAAATCTTCCCCTTTCATTATAACTAGTTTTCAAGAATTGACACTTGGAACTATGAATATTCAAGGTCACTCCTCTCTCCTCTCTTATGATTTATATATTAAAGCCATTTTGGCATTGTAAATAATCCACAATTATTATGGTGAAGCGCTTCTAGTTTTGACATCTTGTTTTGCCTTTGAATAATTTTTTTCTAAAATTGGTTTAATCTATACAATTCTTGGCTAAGTATATCATGTTAGAGGTATAACCACTGAGAGGTTAGGGAGTGAATCAATATTAAAATATTATTTCAAATTCATATATAATCCATTAATTAAACAAATAGATCTAGAGATATGACAATGCATAAACAATCATTCATATGAGCAAGACATGGAAACATAACACATGAACACAAGATATATATAGGAAACCCCCTTGGGGTATAAAAACCACTGATGAATATCTTTTAATAAAATCCTATAGTAAATTAATCAAACTTTTAGTGAGGCACCAAACCCATAAGGAGCACTAATCCCTCACTAGTCAAGCACCAACTCAACTAGTCCTTTAACAATCTCCAACCTACAAAGAGGATCCAACCCCCTAGGTAACACAAAACCAAATCAGATACCTTGAATATATATCCACCCTCGGATGCATATCTCTCACTCAATTTAATATTACCACCTCCTTTTGTTCTTCTCACTCTTCTATCACTCTCAAATAGCCTATTAGGCCTTCTCACTCAGCTAGTCCTTTCTTTGGTAGAATTAGATCAAATGACCTTGATCATAACATATAGAAACATAGTTATATATTCATGACATATTAATCAAAAATATATTATGATATTAAATACATTTATCCATTTTAAAAAACTCTATATCATTTTCTCATATGCTCAATAATTTAACTAGTCAAAATAGGCCTATTAGTGCTGCTCTTTATACCTTACTCTTGCTCTCACCCATCTTGGTTGGACAAGAACCTCAAAATAATTAGATAAAAAATTTAATAGATAAAAAAACACTTTTAAAAAGTGAAACAACCACCACATATGTTATTCATTATGCTTAAGGTCTAAAATTACCATTAGACCTAATAGAGACATAAATCAATTAGGCCTTCTCTAAGCACACATTTCAATTAAACCATATTGGAAAACTATGACCCTCAAAAAAAGGATTAAAAACTTAAAAAATGATTAAACTATACCCATTATAATATTTTATTTGGTACCCAACACCATTTCTCATTTCACTCCTTGACCCACCCAATTAGGTATGCTCATAATTAGGCCTTCTCACTACCAGAAAGTCTATGTTGCAAATATGATGTATACAATAAATTTTGACACATAACCTTTAAAAAAATAACATGTATATAATATAAATTACCTCAGGTTAAACACAATGTTCATTTTATTTCTCTAAATAGATTAAAATACCTCTAACTAATCAACTTCATAAGCTCACTTAGAATTGCACACAAGCTCCAAAAACTCAGTCAAGAGTCTTTGAATTTTCACATATTCATAGAAATTTATTATGAATAAAAATGTTTTAACATGAACCTATGAGACATAATTAAAAAATTCATGTGAATTGGATTCATCAAATCTAATAAAAAAGACTCAGGAACAACATTCTCACTCATACATATAAAACTACATGTAGCACGAAAAACATAGTCAAGAAGATCAAGTCTTAGAACACTTGTGGGAACACTTTTATGATATTATAATCAGTTTAAATGAGAATTAATAATCCTTATATAATATTTTAAAATATTTATTACATGGTCAAATATCAATATTGGTGTTACAGACGATTCTCACATCTTCACTCTGCACAGACTTCACTATGTTAGATAGACCACTTTGAGAGCAACTTTTAGCATGTTTGTGTGCATCACAAAAAACTATATAAAAATTTTATATGAGTAATATATATATATATTATTATATATATAGTATATAGATATATATATATAGATTTACCAACACATTTTGATCCATCCCTTATCCTTTACAACTAATCCCTAATCTCTTTCTCACTACTACCTAGTTTTTTCATTATCTTACTCATTAGGCCCTTTTAGCAATAGGCCAACTTCCATGACCATTTTAGCACATGTTAGGTCTAAAACCTGATAAAAAACCATAAATTTTCATAAAATAAAATTCTCACACATAACACTCTATCCATTTACAAAATTTTACTTGGTCAACCCTACCTGCTACATGAATATACTAAAAAACAAGGGGTTTCTTGTAGATTCTTCTCACTCTTAGGACAAACCAAAACCAAATGGATAAACGTGGAAGAGTAATTTACATTTTAAAATCATAAAAATGGGTCAAAAAAACCATTATAATCCATAACCAACAATATCTTTCCTATCAAGTCATATGAGGCTTTTAGGAGGGTTTTGACTAGTTTCCCTTCTTACCAATCATTCATAAAGGATTGCCCCTAAACTACAAAAATAATTCCAATAAATTAAATATAGGAACCTTAAAAAACATCCATGAAATTATAAATATCTCATTCAAGTTTTTCACATTCCAATGAGCATAAGAAATTCCTTCTTGGGTCTATAACACCCCATGATGTGTACACATAAAACCTTAACACCAATTTTCATAGTTTTTCCTTTAGGATATGAACTCAATTATATTAATAAAACTTATAAAAACTTCTCACACCTTTTAAAATTATCTTGATATATTTTAAACCTTGGTAAATGATCATGACTCCTCATTAGGCTGCATTAGGTCACTTTTCACACTAGGCCTTGAACTACCAATCATACTTAGACCATGTTCACACCTTGAAACATTTTACACTACTCAAAACACCACATCCAAATGTTAAATTGACTCATACCATGATTAAAACTTCCAAACTTCTTTGCACAAGTCACAAATTTCTCAACACATCATGCTCCTAGGCTTATGCCCTCTCACTAGGTCTCTTAAGTATATGGCTTATGAACTCAACATTAAGAATAATAATGATAACATAAAATGACATAAATGAAACTTTCATGACATTAATGAAAAATTCATTCATACCTTATAACACATTCTCAACAATCTCCCCCTTTGTGATTGATGACAACCACTCATTGATGGCACCTACTTAGAGAGACTTCTCTTACTGTTATACATATTCTCAATATAGATAAATCTCCCCCTTTGACATTAATGGTAAATAAATACCTATAATAACACTTCAATATACATAAATATAAAGATAATTTTAGATAACTCTCGTTATCATATTACATATCTTAGATAACTTCTTTTTGATAGATTTATATGACTCCACCTTTGACGTCATAGCTTATGCACTTGTTTCCTATTATTGGATATAAAATAACTCCTCATCAGATCTCCCATAATAACTTTAACTTGTTTAGTGACTAATAGGAATATGAATAAAACCTAATTCCTATCTCAGATGTCCAAAAGTAGCCTTTGGAAGAGGCATAGTCAAGATATATGTAATCTAATCCTTGGTAGAAACAAATTCAAGCTTAATACTTTGTTAACTCACATTTTATCTTAATAAATGATACTTTATATGGATTTTTTTGGTCATTTAATGTATTATATGATTATTTGAAACACTTATTAAATTATTATTATATAAAAAATAGGAATACGACTATCAACTCCACCTTGTAGTCTCTCAAGGTTTGTCTCATCCACAACACTTGAGTACAACATGAAGCTGCTACAATGTACTTAGCCTCAAAAGTAGATAAATAAATTGATGTTTTTTTATTGTTTAACCATTATAATAGGAACTTACCTAAGAAAAAGGATCCTCCACTAGTGCTCTTTCTATCATCTAGACTCCCAGCCTAATATAAATATGTATAGGCTCCTAGATCAAACTTATTTCTCCTTGGGTACCATAAACCATAATCCATAGTTAATTTGAGATACCTAAGTATCATATTGACTATTTTTAGATGAATTTACTTATGATATACTTGAAATATTCCCACAAGACCAAATTGCTTACATGATGTCAAGTCTAAAGGCAGTAGTATATAATAAAATCTCAATCATGGATCTATATTTTGTCTTATTAACCCTTAAGGATTCATCCTCCTTGCTTAGATTACATATATTAACTATATATGTACTTACATGCTTACAATATTCCATTTCAAAATTCTTTAACATATATATTTATATACTTGACCTATGAAATAAACATACCTTTTTTAGATTGGCTGATTTGAAATCCGAGAAAGAAAGCCAATTATCCAAGCATAGAAATTTCAAATTATGACTTCATCACCTCTAAAAAATAATTGGTAATGTTCTCATCAGTTCCACCAAATATTATATCATCCACATAGACTAAAACTATCAATTAATGATCATTTTCAGTCTTGACATATAGGTCACTATCTGCAACTCCTCTCTTAAAACTTTGGTCTAAAAGGTACGTGTCTAGTCTAGTATACCAAGATTTATGGGCTTTTTGTATACCATAAAGGGCCTTATTCAACCTAAAAACATATTCATTTTTATAAATTAATAAGAAACCCTCAGGCTGTTCAATGTATACTTCTAAGTTCCCATATAGGAAAGTTGATTTGACATCCATTTGGTATATCTTGAAGAAACCTACATAGGAAATAAACATCCTATTGGCCTCTAACCTTTATATAGGAGAAAAGGTTTCCTAAAATTCCAATCTT
The DNA here is from genome assembly GCA_037957365.1 of Torreya grandis. Classification (NCBI taxonomy): domain Eukaryota; kingdom Viridiplantae; phylum Streptophyta; class Pinopsida; order Cupressales; family Taxaceae; genus Torreya; species Torreya grandis. The sequence continues at coordinate 652,288 of JARHVA010003085.1, forward strand.
AATTGATCATATACTTTTCACATAAATCTATCCTTATTTCTAGTGACCTCTCCATTCTCATTTAACTTGTTCTTGAAAACCCATTTTATACCAATGGTGTTTTCATCTTTAGGCTTAGGTACTTACTCCTAACTTTCATTCTTATCAATTTGATTAAAATACTCAATCATTTTATCTAAACAAAACTTACATTCACTTGCTTCTATATAGATTTTAGGTTCAAATTTTTAAAGTAAGGTAGTATTTTCTTGATTATCATCACTCACCATTCCTCTTCTTGTTTGTATACCTACACTTTTATTTCCAATGATCTGAGATTCAGAATGATTCCTACCTAGACAAAAAAATTTAGTAATTTATTTCCTCAATTTATTCTTCATCCTCATCTATTTCTATTTCTTCTTCATCAATCTTTGACTGAGAATATGATTTCTTTGTCTCATCAACCTTCATATTTATGGTCCCCACTATCTTTTGCAACCTCTTGTTATTAAATTTATAGGCAACACTTACTAATGAATATACCAAGAAAATATATTCAAAACTTGATTCAAACATGCCTAAGTCCTCATAATTTCTCTTGATAAATCATTTACTCCCAGATACCTTAAAATATTCAACACTTGTAGGTTTACCATTCCATAATTCATATGGAGTATTATCACCATTGATCCTAATCTGACCTCGATTCAAAGTTTAAACTATAGTACTTATAAATTATCTCTATTAATAATCAAATAATTTAGACTCATTCAACATGGTCCTTTCCATTTATTGCATTGTTCTATTCTTTCTTTCAACTACCCCATTTTGTTGAGGTGTTATCGCAACTAAGAACTATCTTCTTATTCCATTAACCTCACAAAACTCACAGAACTCATTCGACCAAAAATATCCTCCTTTTTTATACCTAAGACACTTGATCTTCACATTCATATCATTTTCAACCAATTTTTTTAAGGATTTGAACTTTCCTAGAGCTTTTGACTTCTCCTTCAATAATGCTACCCAAGTCATTCTTGTGAAGTCATCTATAGGAAACATAAAGTAGATGTCACTTTGAATACTTTGAATCCTTGTAGGACCACATAGATTATTATGAATTAGTTATAAAGGTATATTAGTATAATATTCATTATAATTGAATATCCTCTTAGTTTTCTTACCATGTTGACATGCCTTGCAAAGATCATATGTAGGTTTAGAGATTTTAGGCATATTCTTCACAGATCCCTTAGAGCTGATCTTGACTAGATTATCAAAATTTATATGACCTAACCTCTTATGATATATAAAAATTTCATATAACTTAATCATTACACACTTCTATTTTTTATTTCATTTAGCACATAAATATTGTTCTCAAATATCTTGGCTTTGGTAATCAACCTTCCTAATTTTTCTCTCCTTATTTCACATCCTTTATCACGAAATGTTAGGGTATGTCCTTGAGTGAACATTTGACCTAGACTCAAAAAGTTTTGTTTCAAGCCATCTACATATAAATCATGTTTTATCTTGGTCTTCCCATTATCCAAGATCAAAGCACCTTTGCCAACTATAGTATCATATTTGTTATTTCCAAACCTTACTGAACCTATGACATTCTTATTTAAAGTGATAAATTTGTTTTTATCTCTTGTCATGTGAATTGAACATCCACTATCTATGTAACACTTAGAATATTCATTTTGAGTATGAAAAATAGTTTGGGTTATCATAGAATCTTCTCTTCTAGATTTCTACTTCTCTTTCAATTTACCCATAGGGTCTATTTTCTTGATCCATTATTTAGTATCATGACTCTATATACTCTCAACATGAATATTTTTCATGAAAATATTTTGTCCTACACTCTCTTGTAATAAGTCCTCTTTGGTTATAGTTATAACATAGGATTCTACTTCTCCATCTACAGTTAATAGCTCTATGTCTAAATTTTCCACAAGAGAAATAATAACCGATGAAGGAATCCACATATTATGCTTATTTATCCTTATTTATCTTTTTATGATCATAGTATTATAAACCACTACCCTTGATATCCTTTAATATAGAAAACCCTTATTGGCTTATTGATGATTGACTTTAAACTTGACTACTTATGTATAGTTCTTGATTCTACTAGCTTCATCACTCCTTAAATCATTAATATATTTTGGAAACTAACTCTTATTAAACTCCTTTTGTTATTATATGAATATAATACGTATCATATCATAAAAGGATCTTTGAATATCCAAAATATTATTAAGTTTTTTATTACTCTCCTCAAACTTTTGATAAGTCCTTATCTTAATTACATCTTGCTCAACTTGTGCCTCTAAAATATTTACTTTCATTCTAATCTGTGTGCATTATTCCATATTATTATTTTATTTTGAACAATATTCATAATTTTTTTAAATTAATTTTGATATATCCTCATTGTAATCATAGAAAACACTTTCATGATCAAAATCCATACCTATGCTCCAAAGTTCTCCCTTAGATTGTTATGTTCACACAAAGGACCAAGTTTTCATACCAATTATTGGAGGTATATCCAATTAGGGGGTGAATCATTATGTAAACTCTTATTTCAATTTCACATATCATCAATTAATCAAACAAATAGATGTAGAGATATGGTAATGCATAAATAACTATTCATATGAGCAAGAAGTGGAAACATAACACATGAACATAAGATATATGTGGGAAAACCTCTTATAGGATAAAAAACTAATGAATATATTTTAATATAGTCCTATAATCAACTAATCAAAATTTTAGTGAGGCACCAACCCCATAAGGAGAACCAACCCCTTACTAGTCAAATACCAACTCAATTAGTCCTTTAACAAGATCCAACCTACAAGGAGGCTCCAAACCCCTAAGTAACCTAGTAAAAAAATAGATACCTTAAATATATAATCAAAATTGGATAATTATTTCTCAATAATATTAATACTACCACCTCCATTTTATCTTCTCACTCTTCTATCTCTCTTAAATAGCCTATTAGGCTTTCTAGCTCAACTATCCCTTTCTTTGGTAGAATTAGGTGAAATGACCTTCTTCATCACCTATAGAAACATAGTTATCTATTGAAGACATATTAAAAATACATATTCATTATCTTAAATAACTTTAATATTTTTCCAAAACTCTATATCATTCTCTCATATGCTCAATATTCTAACTTGTCAAAATAGGCCTATTACACCTGCTCTTTATACTTGACTCTTGCTCTCACCCATCTTGGTTACCCAATAACCTCACCATAATTGGATCACCCTTTTAATAAATAAAAAAACACATTTAAATATTTAAAAAACCACCACATATTTTTGTAATTACCGTTAAGGGCCAAAACCACCATTAGGCCTAATAAAGACCTAATGTAATTAGGCCTTCTCTAAGCACACATTTCACTTGGACCACTTTGGAACAATATGAGACTCAAAAAATGGATGAAAAAATTCAAAATTTATTAAATTATAAAAATTATAATATCATATTATGTCCCTAACATAATTTTTCTCATTTCACTCCTTGAACCACCCAATTAGTTCTACTTGCAATTAGGCCTTCTCATTGCCAGAAAGTCTATCTTGTAAATATAATGCATACAATCAATTTTTCCAAATAACATAAAAAAATGGGTAGAATATAAATTAACAAATTTTAAACATAATATTAATTATATTTCACCAAATAGGTTAAAATACCTCTAACTAATCAACTTCATATGCTCACCCAAAACTGCACACAGGTTCCAAAAACCTAGTCAAGAATCTTTGAATTTTTACATATTAATATAAGTTTATTATTAATAAAAATGTGTTAAAATTAACCTATTATATTTAATTAATAAATTAATTTGTATTTTATTCATCAAATGTGAAACAAAATAATCAATAACAACATTCTCACTCATGCAAAAAAACCTACCTTTAGCCCGAAAAACATAGTCAAGAAGATTGAGTCTTAAAACACCTATGGGAACAATTTTATGATATTAAAATGGGTTTAAATTATAATTAAAAATATTTATATAATATTTTAAAATATATATTACATTTTTAAATATCAATATTGGTCTTGTATACCAATCTCATATCTTAAATCTACACAAACTTCACTGTGTTAGATAGACCACTTTGAGATCAACTTTTAGCATGTCTGTTTACATCACCAAAACTTATTAAAAAAGGTTATATGATTAATATATATTTAAAAATTACCCCATTCATTTTTATAAATCTTTAATCCTTTGTAACCGATCCCTAATCTCTTTCTCACTACTACCTAGTTTTATCATTATCTTGCTCATTAGGCCCTTTTAATGATAGGCCAACTTCCATCATCCTCTACAACCAATCCCTAATATATTTCTCACTAATACATATTTTTATAATTATCTTTATCATTTTTATGTTATCACATTTTAGGTTTAAAAACTTCTTAGAAACTTAAATGGACATAAACTACAAGTCTCACACATCATCCTCTATCCATTTGCATGTTTTGAATTAGTCAACCCTACTTGCTTTGTCAAAATATCAAGAAACAATGGGTTTATTGTATATTATACTCACTCTTATGACAAAAAAAACCAATTATATAAAATTTTAATAGTCTTTGATATGTTCCAATCATCAAACTAGGTTAAAAAAACCATTCTAAGCCATAACTGACAAGATATTTCCTATTGAGTCATTATGGGGGTTTTAGGAGGGTTTTGACTAGTTTCCATTCTTAGCAATAATTAATAAATAAATTCCCATAAAATACAAAACTAATGATATTAAATTTAATATATTAAAATTATCCAACATCCATGAACTACTCAATATTTCTTTCAAATGTTTCACATATCGACAAGCATAAGAAATTCCTTCTTGAGTCTGTAATACCCCATTCTGTGCACACAAAAAACCTTAACACCAATTTTCATGATTTATACTTTATCATATGGCATAAAATTTGTTAAAAACAATTATAAAAACCTATCACACCTTTTCCAATGCTATCAATATCTCTGTCAGCTAGGGAAATGATCTTGACCCCTCATTAGGCCATATTAGGTCACTTTGTAAACTAGGCCTTGAACTACTAGTCATACTTAGACCATGATCACACATTTAAACCTATTTGAATACTAATAATGCCTCATAAAAATTTAAAATTAAATCATACCATTCTCAAACATTTCCAAACTTCTACACACAAGTCACAAATTTCTCAACACATCATGCCACTAGGTGTATGCCTTCTCACTAGGTCTCTCAAGCACATGATTATTAAATCAACATCAATAACAAAAATGACAACATATAATGACATAAATAAAAATTTCACGACATAAAAAAAACTTCATTAATACCTTATAACTCTTAACATGCCAAGTAGTCTATTTGGATGACAAGTGATGATTATTTCTCCTTGCTTCCATTTTGCTCTTGTATGCATTGTGTGAGTAACATTTCATCTAACATGTCTCATGAAGTGGATAAATTTTTTAGGTTTATTATGAAGTGTGAATGATATTATAAGTTTTTTATATTAGACCTCATAATTACCCATATTTTAAATGCATGTCAATCTACCTACATGTAGAAACACTTATGCTAAAAGAACCTTTGAGTTAAGATTAGTTTTAGTAGTCTACCTTCTTAGTGAAAATGCAAGTATGCTTGTGGAGATATCCTTAGTATATCAACTCCATTATTATATGTTAATTTTATGTTTCCTTCTTCCATTTTCAACCCAATAGTGATTATTATAGTGTATTGTGTGAGCCTAAATATTTAAATCAAAGGAGCTAGCCCTTAATCTAGAGATCTATCTCTCATAGCAACTTGTTTATATATATAGTTCCATGTTATCCCAAATTTGAGATGTTATAATTGAATTATCTACGGTGAAAATTTGGGATATAACACATATCATGAGTAGTATCATCATCACTATCATATTAATTAGAAATATATCCATTGTTTTTCTTAGTATTAACCAATAAAAGAAGCTTAAATGAAGGAGGTTCTTGTGCTTTAATGGTTCTTTTATAAATGGTTATTTATATTGATGTACATCTATGTGAACATAAATATATGGGATGTTATTTTCATATTGATATGGAAGAGACATTTTAATTGACTCACCTATTTCATAAATGTGTATATGCTCAATAAGAATGCATTATTTAGGTGGTACCACTATAGGAATGCTTTCAATTTTAGATTATATCATTTTTTAAAATTTGAAAGGCTTATTATTAGTGGGAATTTTTAATCAGTTCCAATATTTTACACATATATGAAGTGTATGTAGTACATATTCCATTGAATGTATCTAAGGTCTACCCAAGAGTACATTATAATGCAATCACTGAGACATTATCTAAAAAAGTAGCTGAGATAATTTTTGGTCATAATGTCTCATCCAATGTAATTTGACCAACTAGAGGACTATGTGAATTATCCAAACTTTTGATATGCATAATTTATTTTTGAATCATATTGGTGTTAATGCCCAAGGTGGTTAAAATTTTGATACTATAAATGTTAATGCTTGTTCCATTATCAATGAACATCCTTTTGATGCCCTTATTTTGTATTATCACGTGTATGAACAAATGTAAATCTTGATCAGTAATATATTTAGGTGGTAAGTAAGTTTGGTCAAAGGTAATAAATTTCCATTTTTATTGAGATATTTCATAATATATACAAAATAAGTAGGCTTAATATCTCTTGGAACTTGAATTTCACATAATGTCTCATATAGGATTTCCTTGTAAACATTAAATTAGTTTAGGAGCTCAAGTATTGAAATTCTAGAATGTGTATTACTCAATTGGTAAACAAGGTCACATCCCTTGCATTTTATCACATGTTTAGGCTTAGGATTCAACTAATATGTATTAATAGGTGCTGTTGTAGGTTGATAAACCTTACCTCTTTGAGTAGTAACAACATGGACCATAAAATCCAATATAATCCATGGGTGAATAATGGGTGCAAAATGGTAACTATTGTACCTTAGGTGTTTGAAGAGTAAAAAATATAGAGATTAATCCCTTGTTATTACAAATGATAAAACATCAAGAATACTAATATATTAGTACTAAACACTCTTTCCTAAGAACCAAGGAGAGCATAACACAATAAGCAAGATCACAAAATAAAGATAAGGATAATATAAATTCTTACCTCCTTTATTCAATTTGACGCTTACTTTTTGTCATAAAGATGTTAGTGTTAGGAATATGAAGATTTGAGTCTTAAATCAATGATATTAAATTTTGGTAGCATCTTTCCAATAGTAACTTATGGCTTGGTGTGAATCTTGGCATAAATTGGGTTTTATAACACTACTCTCAAAGGCTTCAAGAAGGTATTCTAGTAGAATAACCTTACACACAAAAGCTTGTTAGTATATGGTGTGGGTACTTGTATTTATAGCTAAAATAACTAATTCTAACCCTAGGAATGTTATGTTAAATAATAATTAGGGTTGAGTTTAAATTAACCTAAGTTGAGTCATTCTAACTCTCTGTTGGGTTAAGGCACTAATGAAATCTTGACACCTCAATTTTAGATGTTTTTGAGACGTGACAACTAACTTTATATATTTTTGAGGTGTGACTCATATTTTTGAATATTTAGGAGATAATAAATCACTTTATTACTCCATTGACCTTTTGACTTCATATTTGGCTAAAAATTCCTTTTTTGGTAAATGAAAATAACTAATTTGATTTGGAATTTTTGTTTAGGTAAGTTAATTATGATTTTCAATATAATTAGTCTTTATTAGTGATTTTTGGCCTTTGGAAATTGTTTTAAATGTTATGAATTAATAGCTTGGTAGTACAAATTTTCAAAATTACTCAGTCATAATTTGACTAGGGTTAGAACTAAACTATATTAGTGATGCATACAAGGTAAAACACCAAATAAGATAGCCTCTTCATATTTTTGGGTAATTAAATCTCTTTTACAAATGAATTTGGGAATTTCAGGTGATTTTTATGCTTAGACATGTAATTTGATTATAAATTAAGTTGAATCCCTATTTATGCATGAAAGTGGCCAAAACTAAGTCTCTAAAACTATCACTCGAATAAGGCTTGGGTAGAATAAATGGTTGAGAGAATGTACATTGGCATTTAAATACTATCTCTATATTATTATAAGAGGAATTTTGAAGAGATATCAAATGTTTTCTCCATTTTAACACTATCTCATTATGAAAAAAAAATAGATTAATAGTTTTTACAAGAGAAGTAACATAGAAAATCATAGTAACTATAAGGTATTAGACCATGGAATAATTTATAAATATGTCCATGGAAAAAATGATATTAAGATTCATTAACTAGGGATCAATGATAAGAAAATAAATTAATAAAACCTAACCAGCATAGGGTCTGATGTTTAAAGATTAAGTTCACCAAATGTTTAACCTTAATTTGGATAAGGATTTGATGTGGTTAGATTGGGTTAAGGATATATAAATTATAGGGTATAAGGGTGAATATCAAATCTACAACATGCCAATTAAATACTAAATTAGATTTAACATATGCTAAATTTACTATATTGAGAATAGGCTAAATATAGAAATTATAATTAATCTATGAATATAAATGACATATACTTATTTATATTTGATATTAATATAGATCTAGATCTAAATTAGGTTGAAAATAGGTAAGAATATATTTCTAGATCAATTACTAGATTCTATATCAGGTGCCTCTAGCTCTTTAGATAGTTGCATTAACCCTGGATAGTTGAATTGACACTATTATCTATGTTCAAAATGAGTGTCCTATATATAATATCTAGTGAAACAAGATGTAACCACATGGATGCTTCTATGTTTTTCATCACCTTCACTTTGGTTCATTTAGATCTAGGTCATCGACTATCACTCCTTGTGAAATGAAAAAACCCTAGATTTCCATCTTCAATGTGACCTTGGGGAAAAATATGTTAGTGGGAATATTATTTCAAGATATGACCTTGATATTAAAGTTCATTTGATACATAAAAAATAATCTATAAGAGGGCCTCAAACTCATGTAGTTTTCCCCTATGTGTTGGCTTGTGTATGAAACATGTAATGTGTAAATGAAGTAAAATAGTTACCCATCTTGTATCTTGGTAAATATGACATTATAAATTATCATTTATTACTTAAGACCTATAGATGTGTTGAACCTATGATTGGTGTGGAAATAGGGAAGCTTTGATCAATTGAGTTCTTGATAGAGTGATTTTGATAAGTGCCTTGGTCTCTTTGGTATTTTCTAGGTGAAGAATGAATGAAGATTGATATTATATTTACACCAATCCTATCAAGAGATAAATTACATTAAATCACTTAGGATGACCATTGATATACATTTCATTTTTTAATTATATGACTTTAGGAAACTAGAAAATTGCATCAGGATAGGATATTAACATCGATGCCATTGTCTATCTTGGATGTTAGTGTCTAAGGATCAGGAGAGTAGGTACATGATCAAAAATTATAAAGCTATAATATAAGTATAGTTTAATCATTATGGGTAAGATAAGATGTCTTTATCATTAATATAACACTAGTTATACTAAGAGATAGGCAAAGGGGCATAAGATAAAATAGATACGAGGCTTGTCGAAGTAAGGCATGTGTATAACTAAGAGGAATAGATAAGGTTTGAGTTTTTCAAGTGTAAAATAATTAGGTGATTCATAATAAAAAAATATCATCTACCAGATCTTATACACCAAAAATATACAAACATTATGATAGGCTCAGTCTTCTCTTTTTATTGTCTTTTTTTGGGTTGTGATTATCTGCCTAGAGGGAACATTTAAATGCTTTTTTAATAACACTAGAATAGGTACCAATTTTGTTTAAAATTCATGTTTTTATTTAGTAATTTCCTTCATTTATTGATGGAATATAATTAATTAATGTTGAAAATATATCATAGTGCTTGTTTATCAATTAATATGAGTTAGATTGTGTAATAATTAGTCTAATTGGTTTTGAATTTCCATTCTATTTAACTTAAAGTTGTGTCAAGCCATTATATATAGTAGCTAAAAAAATTTCATATGTTTTCATTTAATATAATTTTAGGATAATAGTTTTAGTTAATTCTTTAGAATCCTTCCCATTGAGTTGCTCTTATATGTGTTATATCTAGGCATGGTTTGAAATGGTATAATTGTAATCAAGCATGCTTTCAAGTTTCAACATCAATAATATTATTTTGGTCAAGGAACCACTTACTTTAATGCCCTACTATTCCCCTATATTTTATCCTTTTTTTAATTAATATCAAGACCATTATATTATAGTGTGATACCCATGAGAATTAGGATGTAAAAGGACTTAAGAAAACATTAGTTATAATCCTGAAGAAACACATAGTGGATTGAGTTTTTGGTTTTTAATTACCATTACTCACCCATATAAATAATTGGAAAGTTATCAGCCCTAATATTCAACCAGTTGAATCCTAAAAATGAGGGGACATTCATCACATGTGTTGTTATCTCCCCTTGTCCTCATTAGAATAGTTAATCCAATAGTTGTCTCTACCAAGGGTAACAAATTGAGACCAACAGGTTTGTTAATGGATCCCAAATAAATCCGTACACCATAGATAACTATGGTAGGGGTGGTAAAAAAATTATGAGATAAATAATGACATGACAATGTCATTCCAATTGGGTCAACTTTGGTATAAGCTATTAAGGTACCCAATATTATATTCTTAAGTTTCTAGTTGTAGATCATGTCACCTCCACATTAGGTTGGCACTATCTTCCTAGAGGATAAATTTGAATAAAGTAATTAAAATATCCAAAAAATAGTTATCTCACTATCTAGTTATTTTTTACTACAAAACATCTTAGTGGGATAAAAATAATATTAGGAAGTAGGACAAAGGTGACGTTAAAAAACATTAGAAAATATTAAAAAATGTTGAAGAAAAATAAATATAAAAATAAAAATAAGAGAAAAACCAAGTCATAATTTTAAAATACATACAAATATGGATCATATGTGGAAGTAAAATATGAAAGGGTGGTAAGAACAAACATATGACAGTTAAAATATGGGTTAAAATATGAATAAAATTATTCAACATTCTTTATATAGGTATAGAAAATGGAAGTAACTAAAATATGAGATTATGGAATAGAATAGGATAAAATAATATGATAGCATGACAATTTATAATGAAACAATTTGAATTTGTTATTGTAGAAACACAAAATGAAAATAAGGGAAAGACATTTGTGGAAAATACAAATAGACAACGGTGATAGAGAAGACTAAATAAAACATAGTAGTAGTGATTTTGATTTCTACAAAATGAAACCATCAAGTGGATTGGATTAAAATTAGCTGACATATACAAATAGGTGGATGGTGGGAATTACACAATAGAAAAAGTTGTTAAAATAATGTCATAGAATATAAGAATGAAATAAATGAACAAAGAGACATACAATTACATATCAAAGAAAGTGAGAGAAAGGATTGGACATAAATGATAAATGAGATAAATTACATCAAAACATATAAATATGATTAATACATAGATAAAATAGTCTATAAATAAAAGGTTTCATCAAATATAAAAAAAATTTGTTTGAGTACAAAACTCTACAATTTTTTTCACCCAATGTGGTCATACTCTATTAGTTGACAAGTTATCAGATACTTAGATAAATAATAGATGGAGATTCCTCATGTTTTCATGACCAAAAAAATAAATAAAATCTAATAAAGAAACATTCAATCAAATAATAAAGTCAATTCCATTAGGCACATTTTCAAAAGTTTGCTCCCTAGTAACACATGTAGAATATACCTTTAGATACATCAAAACACACTTGGAAAAGATTTTTCATATGTATTTGGAGACAAAAATAATCATGATAATGTAAGTAAACTCATAAACCCAATAATTTAAATACAAAAAAGAGTATAGAATCATCTTGAAGTCAAAATTGGATGCATGGAGTCAGTTTTCATACTTCATCCTAATGACAAACATAACCAAGGTTATATTGAGCATAACACACAAACATATTTTTTACCAATATCAAAAATACCGCATCACACCATATATTATTCACATAGTTATAGTCACTCTATATTAAGGACATTCCACCCACAAATATGATGGAAATAAAAATATGAGTAACATCTCACTAGTTATACTTACAAGGACAAAAGTAAATAATTGATCCCTATAGATTCATAACATGAAATATTTGAATATTAAATTTGAAATAAATGACACTTCATGGAAGGTCTATTATACAAACAAACATGATTTAGTAATGGTAAGGAATGTACAAATAACATATGATATGGTATCAACAAGAATGTAGTATAACTTGGCTACTACCTTGCATAAATAATACTTTGAGAATATTCAAAAAAACTAAAGTAAAACTATCCATGACTTTTTCTATGGTTCAATTCTATTATAAGTTTTCATGTAATTTTCACACACTATCCCAAGAGATGAGGGGTAGTTAGAATGGAGTCCATACTCTTTCATAGGGGTTAAAATAGTACATACAATTAAATGTATCCTCTAAATATAATAGGTATAAATTTTTTTACAATGAGATAAAATGATTAGGAGTATGGTAGATGGAATGTTCCTCATTTCTAATGAAATTGTCTAGAAATACTACACAATTATTTAATTTACTATAGATGTAAACAAAAAAATTATTGATCCCTATGCTATAAAAGTGGTACCCCTTCCACCTCTACCTTAAAGTTAGCAATGAAAAAGTTGAGGCAGTCATTCTTAGAGCTAGGAGTCTATCATTGGATCTTAGAGCACAATAAACTTTTAGTGAACTAGGGATGGGATCCTAGGAGAAGGAGGAAGAAGAAGAAGACCCTAAAGATGACACATAACTATTATAAGGAGAGATAGAAGCATCTCAACATAAACTTAGTACTTGTATATATTTAGGGATACAAAGACTAGTGATAAACTTAGAAACACTCAATGAAGAAGAAGAGGAGGAGCATGACACAAATAAAACATTAGTCAAGGATTATGCCACTGGGTAGGAGTTGAGAAAATAAGATATGGAAACAAAAATAATTCCTTTTACTCCCTATGGAAATGGAAACCATCACCTAGAGAAAGGTTTTCTCCTAAAACCAAAAGAAAAAATCAAACTATATAAGAATAAGAGGGGTTACCTAACACATCTCTAGTAGTTGGCCAATTTTTTTTACAAATTAATAAAGGGAAAATATGGATAATTTCATAGCTACAACAAGAACATAAGGGTAATAAATATAAACTATTAAAACTAAAATATCAAAGAAAACATCTAGTGGCATATTCAAAAACTGGGTCATCTGAACTAGGGGATGAAGAAGAGATAGAGGTAGAGGAAGAAAGAGAGGTAACCAAAGAGGTACCACATATTAATCATCTATTAGGCATATGAAAGGGTGTGATACTCTATTAGGTACCCCCAAAATATCTTTTTATTGCCTTTTAGAATCTCTTGATAACACTTTTCATGCTAAATTTTTGATTTAATGACCAAAAAAGTGAAAAATTGAATATCACAAATGTTACATAGAGACATGCAGTTTTGCATCTATGAGATGTAGTATTTCTCTATGGAGATGTAGTATTACACATGAAGTATTGTATGAGACATATATTTTTAAACTATGGAAGTGTAGTTTTACATCACAAATTTTGTTTTCCTTAGTAAAATGTGGTATTACATTATTTAAATGTGGTTTTATAATCGTAATAGTCAATTTAGCATTAAAAAGTGTGGTTTTGTGTTGTTAGAATCTCTTTTGTCTGGTAAATGTGTTTTTACATTCTTAATCAATGATATTGCATTGAGAAGTGCAATATTGCATCTACTCATACAAGTTTATTTTGCCTATTATAGTTGGTATTCACCACATGAAATGTAATTTTGCACTAACAATTGTGGTTTTACAAGGTAAATCTATTTTTGTTCTTGAAATATGTGGTTTTGCACTGTTAAAGTGTAGTTTTGTGTTAACAGAGTCTATGTTGTAGGTAAAGGGTAGTTTTGAGCTAAGACATGTAGTTTTATAGATCAGTGGTATTGTATTGTGGATCAATGGTATTACACTATGTGAAAATGATAAAAAACTTAAAAGCTCAAATTTAAACTCTATTTTATCACTTGATTTTTGGATTTTAATAAATAAAACCAACTAACAATTTTTTTAGGACCTAAGGCCAAGAAAGGAAGTTTTTAGCACTTTAAATATTCAACTCACATTTACATTTGGTGCTATAAAATTGTTTAATCACTTTTTTTAATTTTTCATAGTTCATAAATCAATGAAAAAATCCAAGGAGCTAAATTTCAATTCAAACTTCACTTAGTGATTTAAAATAAACATAAATAGTAGACTAAGTTCTCTTAAGATCTTTCTTGTTTATCATTTTTTTGTTTATTGTGTGTTTTTATAAACTGGACTTAATGTGTATTATCTCCCCCCATCTGCTTTAGGGAACTCGAGTGACAAAAAGTGATTTGTTAATTGCCTTTGTCACTTAGTCCAAATCCTAAAAGTAAATTCATCTATGCTCTCCCCAAGTTTACATAACTTGGATGATCTAAAAAATGACCTTTAAAGTCCTAGTTTTATTTATTTCATGCACTTGGCTTGTGGGTAGGATTTCATCACCTCCCCATAAGTTATTTAAGAAAGAATTATCCTATGATTTCATCTCCCAACATTGTTTCAACCCCACTCTATGATGGGGCATACAAATTGAGGGTGGCATACTAGGATATTATTTTGAATAGTCAAACTAACTTTGTTAGCAATATCTACCTCAAAATAATGACATAATTTAGGCATTGCACTATATTAAGCAATTTGATATATGTAGTGGTTATAAAAAGGATAAGACCTTTTTATAACAATTTGATTAGCTTGGATACAAATGACATGTTTTATCATAGTGTTAATAACACATGTGGGACCATCTTTAAACATGCAAAACTTATAATTTTTAGACAAACCCCACTTGCCACAAAAATATTGTCAATGTAGGGTGAGTAGCCCAAAGTTCCATGTCATCATACAAATTATTGAGAGAAGAGGGAGCCTAAAAAAAACTACTTTTCATGCATATATAAATTTATTGGATTAACAAGTTATTTCCTCTTAAGAAGGAATATATCAATGAAATTTGATAATATGAAGCAACATTGTCAGTTTTTAGGGATATGATGATACACTTAAGTGTTTTGTGTATATTTTCCTTAACTTTCTTTTTTTCTAGTCTAAAACTATTTTGTTTATCAAAAACATGTCCAGAATAAGTCATGATTCAGTCACATGTTTGTACACCCATTTTAGCCTAAAGAGGTGTTATATCATTCATTAGATACCACACTTTACCTTAGACATTTTTAAAAACATTTGTGTGTGTGTGTGTGTGTGTGTGTGTGTGTGTGTGTGTGTGTGTGTGTGTGTGTGTGTGTGTGTGTGTGTGTGTGTGTGTGTGTGTGTGTGTGTGTGTGTGTGTGTGTGTGTGTGTGTGTGTGTGTGTGTGTGTGTGTGTGCACGCGCACGCACGCGCATACGTGCGCACATGCGTGCACGTGTGTGACTTGTTTAAAAGGGTCATCATTATGTTTCTATTTTCATCCCAAGTTTTTTTCTTATATTTTTGAAACAAGAAAAACATTTTCATACCTTTTGAATGAGACAGTGTCATTACATTGCTCGTATTATTTCAAAACTATTTCCTTGTCTCAAATTGAGTTTAAAATAATGTGTGACTTTTGGTATATGATTGGTATCATTATGCCATCCATTTTGGTATACAACTTTGTCTATTTGATAAACCTAAGTCTTTTGAAACAAGTTCAAAATTCATCTTGTGAAGTTTAGATTCAAACATTGAGGGGTTTTTGCCTTTGCCTTGATTAATTTTGGATTGGGTGTTTACCTCTTACCTTTGAATTATGAAAATTGGGCTAATTCCTTTCTTAATTTGAATATATTTTTCATAAATTTAGGAAGTGATCTCTTTTCCATGTGCTTCACACCTATTTTATTAATTTGAAACAAGGTCAAAACTCTCTTTTCAAGTACAACCTTAATCATGATTAGGTTACATTTGAGACTTGCTTATCACTTGGGCTTGATTGTTTTGCTCCCAATGCTTATTTTTTCTTACTCAAGATTGATTTTACCAATTATTTTTAATCATGTGCATAAGGTCCAATTTATTTTAGAAATGGTCAATTTTGTGTTTGAATCCATGTGCCTAGTTTGAGTCTAAGTGTTTCAAATTATTCAATTAATTGCCTTATCTTTTTTACCTTGAACAAATGTTTGTTTCAAGTCTAGATAGGTGCCTTGTTTACAAATACCTATAGTTAACTTGACATTTTTATATTTTGTTATTTCTTTTTGAGTCTATATTTGTGCCTTGTTTCTAAATACCTAGCAAATTTTCCATTTTTAGATCTAGATTAGTTTTTTTTTGAAAGACTTTGCCAAAAACTAGGGTTCAAAATTACCATTCATTTGATAATTTGTGTGAAAGACATTAGATCTTGAAGACATTTTAGACCAATTTTATCATTGAAATGTTTTGGATAAGAGATCCATTCTATGCCAAGTTTAAATCATTTGAAATAATAGACTGAGTACCTATTTCTAGACCAATGCCACTTTTAAACATAGACCTATACCTAGACCATTTTTGTAGACCAAGACCACCCTCTTTGAGCTAATTACCAAACCTATCCATGTCAATAATCATATGCTAATATCACTCTTATTTGGACCAATTAAAGTACCAAGTTCACCCTTTTAATGATAATGGTACTCGATACCCTACTTATGCCAGTAACCCTCCTTTGGTTTGTGCTAGCAAAAAAGCTTCACAACAACCAAGGATTACCATTCTAGGCTGTCATCCTTTAGCCTGAATTAGAAATAAAACTTTACATAACCCATTCATTACCATTATAGTCCCTCATACTTTAGCCTACATTACAAACCAAGCTCCACACCTCCCATTCATTATAATTCTAGGCCCTCATCCTTTAGCGTACATTAGAAACCAAGCTTCACAACACCCTTTCATTATAATTATAAGCCCTCCTCCTTTGGCCTATATTATAAACCAAGTTTTTTAATACCCTTTCATTACCATTTTAGGCTCTTCCAAATTTGATAGCTCATTATCCCAACAAAGTTATGTAATCACAACTAGATAGATCATAGTTACCATCCTAGACCCACAACAAATATTTAAATAACTCATTATTAAACCACTAGTCATTATTCATCCATTACCTACCTTACCCTACTTTATAAAATCCATGTTGGTATTTAAACCACAATAGAACTGATTAGTACCTCTCCAAAAGCCATCATTCAAGGAATAAGATGTGTCCAAATCTAATATTTTATAACCAAGTGTAAACTAAGGCCATGAAAACCAACCAATCCATGATGTTTTTGTTAAAACACCTATTTTTGATGAGTTAACTAGTGTTGAATTTCCCTTTGAACCTTTCCCTTTGGTTGATGAGTCTCACTTTGACAAGCCAGTCTTTATTGAGTTACCCCTAATGATTATAACTACCTTTGGGAAAATCATTACCTCAACCATGGCACTATTTTTAAGGATCCTCTCCTTGACAAGTAATTCCAAATGGAGTTTCCTATTGATCATTTTCTTTTTATTGAGAAGCCTCACTTTAACCAACCAATCTCTGTGGAACCCTTCTTAGATGATCTAATTTATAAAGAGCCCATTGTTAAACCTCAATACATTACTCATCCAATACCAAGAATTCAACATAAAATATTTTCCATAATAAAAAATGAATAATAAATATTGAAGTTAGGTTTTATTCTTGAGTTGATATCAAATTTAACATCAAAAGCAATATCAACATTAGTCTCAACATCATATTTAGATTCATTTGAGTCAAACTCAAATTTATAATTAGAATACATTTATGTCTATTACAACATTGGTTACACATGACTTGTAGATCAATTCAAATACATTTGTGATCCTTCCATAGTTTTTTAGGATGATTAATTTCATATCAACACAAGTTTTCCTAGTATCTTCTATGAGGATTATGTTGCCTCTTACCATCCCATTATCATTCCACATACCATTAACACTAATCAACATAGCCATTATATTAACATTCCACCTCCCAGAAATGTTAATTAAGACCAATAGACTCACACCTTATTAAAATTCATCCATGATGACATATCAATTGTAGAGTATTAGGGGGACCAAGACCACATTCATGTAGAATAAGAATAATCTCCCAGTTAAACCTTCTCAAAGGAATTATGGGGCAATCAAATTCCAAACTCAACATCTTCTAGTGAAACCTTGTTTGAGGTGATAATCAAAGTAAAATTTCAACATTCTTTAGTGAAACCTTTTTGGAGGCACTATGGGACAATCAAGACAAATTTATTTGTGAAATCCTCTTCAAGGTGACAATTATTGAACATAATAGTTCTTCAATGATTTATGAAGACATTATCAAAGATAAAATCACTATAACTTCCATTATATACCATAATAAAATGGTAGCTACTCTTAAGACCAAATAATTAAAAAAAATCTAGTTGTCCTATTGAGAGAATATTCATAAATCTTTGGCCTTACCAAAATCAAAATTATGTCAAATCTAAAATCAACAACATTGTGTGTGCCTAAAAATATCAATCATCATTTATTTCTCAACTATTATAAATTCCATTATGGTCCATTTATTCATTCTAGACCTATATTACATTGCCAAATTAGACATATCAACCAATATTTATCCTTATTTACCATACCTAGCTACACTTTCCTTCACATAGGCTACAAAGACATCTTATATCAAAGTTTGGAATAAATAGATTTAATAACCAATGAAGGTCACAAAAACATTATTAGAGTCCAAATCAGTCATAGGTTCTTGATAGAGAAACTATTCAGAAGGGGTGTGGGCTAGAAATTTACATAATTAACTCTTCTAGTTATATCATATGATAATTAAGACATGCATATACACATCAATAGAAATAATAGAACCATTTACCTTGCCTTTAATTTACCCTTTACCCTATTATTTTCCTTACCTTTCCCTTTACCTTGCCTTTTCTATTTGTCTTTCACATTGCCCTTATTTCATACCTTTTCATATGCCTTGCCTTTCCCCTTGCCTCACCTTACCATCATTTCATACCATTCCATAACATTGAACTATAGTTACTTGAGGTCATTTGAGACTATGTAGGCAATGCTAAATTTACATTAAGGTTATCTCAATCACCCTTTTCCAATGGTCTCACCATTTTATGAGCAATTTTAGTAAATACTTTTGCCATTTTAAAAGAAACCTAATCCACTCTCTCTCTATTTTGTGAGTTGGACCATTTTGTGTCTCCTAATCCCTAATTAAGTTGAGATGCTTAAATTTTTTTAAAAACATTTAAAACATGTAAAAATCCTAAAAACTAGAAAATTGGCTTACAATCTCCTATAAAGATATAAATCCCCAAAATCCAAAAACATTTATATTGTCTAAACCTAGTCATCCATCTCCAATTTGACCTACTAGGGAAAATCCATTATTGGTGCCAATCCATTCCATATACATTTGGGGTGTGACCTTCCATTTGAATGTATTCTTGCTTAGGGATGCCATAAAATTCATGATTTTAGGCCAACCTTGCAGCTTTTTCCATATTAGATCAAAACCAAAACATGTAGTTAATACCAGGATATATTATCCCTGCATGTTACTCCCTTGTATATAACCTTGCTAGGGACACCACCTGCTTATCATTCCATTGAGCCTTCACACATAGATATTGACTTGGTTAATGATAGGATGTTTTTTTTTTAGTTTTAATTTCAAGATTTTTGTGTGTTTATTCACTTAGTTATTTTTTTGTTTATTTACCTATTTGTTTTCTCTCATTGTTAGTGTACAAGCCTTCATTAGGTGATTCTTTGTGCATTATTATTGATTCTATCACATCAACATTGTAATCATGGTTTTTATCATTGGTACATTTTTTTCAATTATTGATTGTATTATGAGTTATTCCTTATACACATTACGTCTAGGTCATTAAGGTGTTTTATATCATGATGCATACCATCACATGCTAAAATAAAAATCAGTTAAATGGATCTTATAATAAATGGTAATACATAAAATTATCCTTATTTACCTTGGAAAATCCTCCCATACTCCTTGATCAAATCAACCCATTGATGATTTTGATTATATCAATGCTAATAAGGATGATAATATTTGCATTGGTAGGTACAACTGAATCATTCACATTGATCAATTATTATTCTTATATTCTATTCTTGATTCCATTTTCTCCCACTTATGAGTGAATTACATTAGCCTAAGGTTTATTTGGACTATGTAGTTATCAATTAAATACATGGCATATCTTGAGTCATCTCGAACACATTTTTTATTCTAATCATCTCTTTCATTAATTTACACATCCTCATGTGCCTAGTTATTTGTGGCATCTTCAGTCATTAGACCATCACATCTATGCTTGTGCTCACTCATATTGAGTTTATGTAATAGGTTATATACTTTATTTATGATTTCTAATCTACCCTACTAGGACACAACCAATTTATCATGATTAAATCTACCATACTAAGGCAAAATCATTTTTCAATCCAAGTATTCAAAATGATTATAATTGCCATTAGGCAAATCATTATGTTGACCCATCCACCTTATTGGGGCACATGCCTATGACACTAATTATAACCACCTTTGGTAAAATTAGTGTCTCAACCTCTATTATTTATTATAACTACCTTTGGATAAATTACTACTTTTAAATCAATACATGCGATAATTATCTCAATTAGATTAATCTCACCCATGGGTTACTTTCCTTCTTATTTTTTATTCTTTTAGAAAGACCATCCATCAATTTTATGTGTTAGGCACTCCCTTAAAGAGGCATCATAGGCTTCCCAAAAAAAAATTGGATCATAATTCCTCAATCATTATCTTTTTTTATTTATAATAATTTTTTCTTTCTTTGAAAAGACATTACCATGCTTGTGTCTCACACCAGCTTCTCAAATAGGTGCAAAATTTAGACACTCCTTTTTTATCACTTCCATGTCTAAATAGATATTAGAGTGAATTCTTGTAAATAATTAAATATAATCATATAATTCACTAGAATTATCTTATTCATCAGTGCACTTCAAGTGCATCTGTTAAACTATGTCAATGTATCCCTAATTGGGAAAATGAATTGTATGCAATCATCATCTTCCTCTAGTTCATCTCTAGTCAAGTTTTGATCTAATAAACTAACATTTTCAACCATGTTTGAGGGAAAAATTATCAAAATTCATAAATGGTAATTAACTTGATCAGGATTGCTTAATTAGTTAAACCCAATCAAATGCATAGGTGAAAATCCCATGGCTAATTAAATATTGAATTTTTATTTTTAAAAATTCATAAATCTATATTAATGACATCACATGAATCTTTAAATGATGACATCATCATGACATCACACAAATATCTGAGATGATGACATCATATTTTATGAGTTGTCAAGCACCCATAAATTATCAAATAAATATCTAGATTTGTGAGCCATGCCTATTAATTAAAAATATTAATGGCATGTCCCTCAAAAACACAATAATGGTTAAACTAAACCTAACCACACTTGAGTTATATTTAGTTTAGAAGGCTATAAATATAAGACTTCACCCATTTTTTTAACAAGCTCTCAAGACAAAGCTTTAATGTTCATTTGTTGATAGATAAAGCTTTGGTAGTGTAATGTTATTATGCATAGTTTCCCTCAAAACTCTCTTGATGTAAACTTATCATGCCCATTTGCTAAGCCAAGCCAAATCCAAACTCAACATGCTGAGGTAACAAGGAGAGGTGGATCAAGGAGCTTCATTTCCAGATAATTCTTGATCCCACAACTGAGCACATCAACTCATTTCCAGCACACAATACTTTCTCTCATATAAGGTAAACTTGTTTGTTTTACTTTCATTTTATTAGTTACTTATGTAGTTCACTAGTTCCTTGAGTGTCTAATATAATGTTTTAAGTTATAATTAATGTGTATTGTTTGAATTCATTTCATACTAACATGATACTAATCTCCCCTCTATGGATTGTTGTTGATCATAGGTAGCCTATATAAAATGCAGATATTGTAGGGAAGAATAAGGTGATCAGAGCCATTTTTGAATATGTTAAACTTAGTCTGTATGAGTTAGATAATGTCATGTTGAGAAGTATTTTCATTGATATAAAGGTCAAGATGGATGTCATTCATGTCAAGGTCAAGGTGGATGCCATTGATGTCAAGGTGCATCTAGTAAAGATGCTTGGTGAAGTGGTATGTGACAAGAGATAATTTGAAGGCAAACTATTGTCTCTCTATTAAGAAAGAATTTGAAGGTAACCTGATGATTATTCTAAGGTTGATGTTAAGGTTAAGTACAAGGTAAGCATTTTTGTGTATTGATTCTTGAGTACAAGGTTGTCAAGTGTTTGAACCTAACATGAGACTTTAGGAGGCTTATACATATGATGCCTAGTCTTGTGTATGAAAGAGCATGGTGGCCTAGTAATATGGATGAATATAATCATAATATTATGTTTGAGGACACTTGAGAATTTATATGAAACATTGGATCACTTAAGAGAGTTTTAAGATGAGTCTACAAGGGTAGATCCTACATGACTAGCATGTAAATAGACTAGTTCTAGACTCTTCCTAACCTAATAAGGATTTATGAGGTGTTTTCAAGACCCATGAAGGATGAGAATTAGTGGTAGAGAATGTGATAGGTTGATTTAGCATGTGAGTGAGGTGGAGAGTGCTTGGACAATAACTAGAAGGTCTATTTGAAGGTAAATTAAGAGATTAGAAAATAGAGAGAGAGAGAGAGAGAGAGAGAGAGAGAGAGAGAGAGAGAGAGAGAGAGAGAGAGAGAGAGAGAGAGAGAGAGAGAGAGAGAGAGCATTTTCATGCAAATATATGTGATGTTTTTTTAGGTATGTTGACTTTTCAACGTCAAAACCTCAAAACCACATTTCATGCATTTTCATGCCTATTTTATCATGTATTGAACCCTCCCAAGCACCTCTAGGTTTCATTGGGTTTTCATGTGAGTGAATGGACCCTACAGGAAAAGCCTTGTTTCTAAAAATTTTACTATAACAAGTAAGGTTGATTGAGTCAAAATTGCTAAATATATGAAGGTTGAATATTGATACTTATATATTATTCCCATGGTGTTTTATAATTAATTTAAAACCCTTATATATGTTAATTTTGTCATGCAATTTATCCTATCACTAAAAGGCCTATTGATGCAGACAGTGAAAAAAACTAGGAAGAAGTGAGAATGATATTATGGATGTGTTATCATGGATTAGGGATGGATACAAATGAATAATTTTTTTAAATACCTATAATAAATTTTCATTTTATTAATAATTTTTGGAGGTAAATAGATATTTCTCATAAGTTGACCTGTCTTATGTAAATGAGACAATGAAGATGTAAGGTTATAAGATTTTTTTGTAAAACTAATATTGTCACTTTAACATGGTATATTTATATATGATATTTACCTAATGATATCATATTATCATACACATTAATTATTAGTCTCTAAAAGTATCTACAAAATAATTAAAAGTCATTCTCACCATGATTATGTTTGAAGGTAAATTGACAAATCAGAGTAAGTTACAGTGATGAGTTGGAGACTCTATATCATTATATGAAGAATTAAATGAACATGATATTGTTTTTTGGAACATAAATGAGCTATAAATTCTTTTAAAAATCTTTTAATTTAGTCTAAGAGTTTGGAACATTTAAGCCAAAATAGCTTGTCTCATTGAGTAAGGTTTGTAAGAAAGGAGGTCAACAGATTAGTTTGTAAGATCAATAATGGTAATTTATACTTGTGATATATTTTATTTAAGTTGATATAAGGATGTTTTAAGATATTATTCATGTATTTTAATACCTTAATAGTGTTCTTATAGGTTTCAAAATTTCAAGGTTCTATGATTGTATTTTTAGACCAATTGGCAGTTCTATGTAAGCTACTTAAAAAGAAAGGTTTGAGCACTTTTGCCCTGAGTTGTGAGGTATAATGCACATGGTGATGACCCTAAGGTCATAATTATTATATTAATATGTTTGTTTCCATGTTTTTTTGTCAAATATATGTTTTTTCTTCAATTTTTTAGACTTACTTTATGGGTATACACAACTAATATGAACCATCCTAATGATGTTCTCCAAGTAGTGATTTGAGATAAAAAGTGTTATGGAGAATAGATGAGATTATAAAAGGTATATTTATATTACATATTATTTTATTATTTCATGTAATTTTTTAAAATGTTCTCTAAAATATCAAAGGGTAATGTGTGCTAATTAGGCCAAATGGGATTAGGCCTCCATGAGACCTAAAAGAGAGATAAAGCCTATTTGAGAAAGTTCAGACCTAAAGAGACTTAGATAACATTTTGTCCATGTATATGAGGTGTCATAAGATCCATTACATGTCCTACCTAAGAGGATAATATTACTTTTCCAACTAATAAGGATATGAATAAGAAAAGTCTTATACATATACTAGGCATTTTAGGCCTAATAAAAATAGTTGAAGTTGTAAATGTGAAGAAAATAAGAAGAGGACTGTGTGAGCTTACATAGGTGGTTAAACATATAAAATAAATGATATGAATAATTAATATATACTTACAAGTTTTAATAAGTGTTTTCGTGATATTTTCAAGCCATAGAAGGTTTAATTGAGCAAAAAAGGTAAAGGATAGTTTTTGCTTGTGTGAGAGGAAATTTTGAGTGTGATAGAAAAAAATACCATCATCAATTTTGAGAGGGAAATAAGATCAATGTGGATATTTTTAGAGTGTTAATTTAGTGGGTGCTTGATCAACAAGGGGGTTGTAACCTCCTCACAAGTTAGTTCTTGTTAAAGTCAAGTTGATGCTTGATAAATTTAGGGGTTTGAAATCAACTAAATTTGATTCATGGTATTATAGGACAAGTTTTAAAAGCTATGTTTTAGTGGGTTTTATTCACCTTTAGTTTTTCCCACATACATATTTTTCTCATGCATTTCATTCTCTTGTGGATTGGTGTTTATGCTTGTTAAATATGAACATGATTATCTAAATTATCTATGATTACTTAAGTAATATTGTTTAAAGTATTGAATACTAATTCACCCCACCTATTAGTCATTTTTATTCCAACATTTTGTATCAGATCTTAGTCCTTTGAAGTAGGTATAAAGGCCTAAATGAAGATCTTAGAAGCAAGAATGGCTAGTCAACAAGCTCAAGGTGGTTTCTCTACCAGTAAGGCTCCATTGTTCAATGGATATAACTATGCCTTTTTGAGTGTCAGGATGAATATATATTTTATGTCTCAAGCTCATGATATATTTTTTTAGTTGTGGATGGATATAGTACTCCTCTTATTCCACTAACATATGCAACAAGTAAGAAATCTAGTGAAAACAACTCCAAATAAATGAATGCTATTATTTATGGCCTATCATAGGTAGAGCTTGTGAAGGTAATGCATTGTAAATATACTAAAGAGATATGGGATAAATTGAATACCATCTATGAAGGTGACACCAAGGTAAAGATAGCCAATTTTTAGACCCATATAAGATAGTTTGAAATCCTAAAAATGAATGAATATGAAACCATTACATCATACTTGTTAAAGGTTGATGAAGTTGTCAATATCATTAAAGGATTGGGAGAAGAATTTAAAGAATCTACTATTATTAAAAAAGTGTTGAGATCACTAAATTATAAGTTTGACTCTAAGGTATATGTATTAAAAGAGATGCAAGATCTAGACAAGCTAAATATGGATGGGCTTCATGGAATCTTGACTGCCTATGAGATGAAAACCAATGAAGGAAGACATCCCAATAAATAAGAATATTTCAAAGTTGGGAAGAAGTAAAAATCTAAAAATTTCAAAGATGATGAATGCTCAAATGTTGATGATTATCAACTGATAGCTATGTTTTCAAGAAAGTTGAGGTTTGGATCTTATAAGTATAAAGGTAAGTTTCCAGTCAAATTTTTTAACTATGGAAATATTGGTCACCTTTCATCCAAGTTCCCTAATAAGGATAATATTGAGCATGATGAACATCATGAAGATGACAAGATGACATATAAGTCTGATAAAAACAAAGAGTTTAGAAAGTATGAAGGTATAAAAGGAAATTTCAAGAACAAGAAAATCTTCTACACTAAGGAAGATAATCATTCTAATGTGACTTAAGTGAATCTAATAGTAATAATAGTAGTAATGAACCTAAAAATGACAATAATGAAACCTTGTTTATGGTTATAGAATCAAATAATGAGGGTTGTTCAATTGGGAAAGGCATTATGGTTGATGTGGAATTAGATGAATAAGAAGCTAAAGTAGATTTTGAGGTATAATTGGTGAGTACACTACAAGAATTAAAGTTTCAAAGGAAAAAGAATCACAAACTATGATTATTAGTTAAGCACTATGAGGATCATATTAGATTTATTGAGGAAAGGTTAATTAATGCTTCCAAGGAGTATTATGAGATCATTAATCACATTGAGGCATAGATCGAGTTAGTCAATACAATTCTAAAGGATAAAAAGGAAGAGTACATCAAGTATGAAACTGAAGTGGAATACTTGAAATTTGAGTTGAACCAATCATACAACAAGGTAAGGACCTTTTTGAAGTTTGAAAAGAGCTTTGAAGCATTATATTATATCTTGAGTATTAAAAAGTTTGTAAATGAAAAAATAGGTCTTGGTTTCAAAGAAGCCCAAAAGGAGACACTCAAGTCAAGGAGAAGATTTTTGAAGACAAGAAGGTTAACATGAAAAGACTTATCAAATATCCAAATGATATAAGGTATGCCAACTCATTCAATGGTTATTATTATGTGTGCAATCAGTTTGGTCATAGAGAAAGAGAGTGTAGAAGACCCTCCAAGAATGATTATTCATGGGACTATAGAAATAGTAATAGCTCACATTAGTTAAAAGGTATGTATAAGGTGGTTTGCTACAATTTTCATGATGTAAGACACATTAAAATATTTAGTCCTAATAAGGTTAGAAGGACATCAAGTCAAAATAGGAGGCTAGAAACCTCTAGAGTACTAGAGAAAAGACATTAATGTTTGGAAACCAAAGATAATGAAGATGAGTCATTATCAGTTTACAAACTCAAGTGGAATACTTGATATGATAAAGCATACATCAAATGAGAAAAAGTCAAGAATTTCTATTATCAGCCCACATTGATGATTAAATGGATGAGGAAGATGTCAAACCTATAATGTAAATCAATCCTAAAAGGGTATTAAAGGACATTTAGTCAGATGAGAGCATAGATATCTAGGAATCTCCTAAACTTGAAATGTTTTAGTACCCTATAAGGAGTGATAACTCCATTAGGATTCATAGAGACACTATTGAGGTAGAAAAATCATGATGGATGATTGGTTTAAGGGGGATCTATTCAGGTTTATGACTGAGTTTATTCTATATTAAGAAGTGGTCTGGTTATCAAAATTCATCGAAAGGTGGTATGATTTTAATAAGGGGGAGATTGTTTCCTTAATGTTCCAAATTCTATGTGTTGGTCACCTAAAATAAGAAGATTTGGCTATGGTAGTTTATGAAGGTGTGATTCCAGATGATACTTATGTAGGATCCTTTTTCATGAATGTTAAAGGGGGAGAGAGTCCAAGAAGGGAGTTTGACTAACTTAGAGAGATGAAAGAAAGTAGACTAAATATTTTTTCTCCATCAATGATAAAGAGGAATTTTGTTGAGAAGTGTTTTCATTGATGTCAAGTTTAAGATGGATGTCATTGATGTCAAGGTTAAGGTGGATGTAATTGATGCCAAGGTGCATTTGGTAAATATGTATGGAGAAGTGGTATGTGACAAGAGATAATTTGAAGGCAACTATTTGTCTCTCTATTGAGAAATAATTTTAAGGAAACACGATGATTTTTATGAGGTTGATGTCAAGGTTAAGTATAAGTTAAGAATGTTTGTGTATCAGTTCTTAAGTACAAGTTTATCAAGTGTTTGAACCTAGCAAGAGACTTGATAAGGATTATACATATGATGCCTAGTATTTTGCATGCAGGAACATGATGGCCTAGTAATATGGATGAACATAAGCATAATAGGATGTTTGAGGATGCTTGATCATGTATATGAACCATTGTATCACTTAAGAGAGTCTCATGTTGATTTTAAAAGGGTAAACCTTATAGGACTAGCATGTAAATAGACTAGTTCTAGACTCTTCCTAACCTAATAAGGAGTCATAAGGTGTTGTCAAGGCTCATGAAGAATTAAAATTAGTGTTAGAGAATGTGAGAGGTTTCTTGAGAATGTGAGTGAGGTGGAGAGTGTTTAGAAAATAGCTAGAAGGTCTGTTTTAAGGCCTAATGTGACCTATAAATCAAAATCTTAGAAATCAAAGAGAGAGATGGTGGCTTAATGGGATATCAAGATTAGTTTCCAAGGTACACATGGATAAATGAGAATTGAAAAAGGTATGTCATGTAGTTTTAGGTATGTTGACCAAGTTTGAGGTCAAAGTATGTAATAAAAGGCATAAAATATGGTTTTGAAGTTTATTATGTGCATAAAATAAAGGATTCTCAACCCGAGAAGAATTTTTATGAACTCATTAGCATGTGTAAAATATTCAAGAGAACCTAATAAATTCATGATATATGTGTAAGGGTCCTAGATCAAATTTCCAAGCATTATTTTCTGGATTAAGGGCCTAAGCTTTATGAATGATTTTTAAGACTATAAGGTGGTTTAAACCTCTCTAAGACCCTAACTTTGACCTAATATGGAATATCTTGATGTAAATGGCTCAAAATGGATTGGATGACCTATTTTGATGATTGGATCATATATTTGACTCTCCTAGGTACCTCCATGTGTCATTGGTTTATCATGTGAGTGAATGGAACCCATAGGAAAATCCTTGTTTCTCAAAAATTTATTATTACAAGTAGGGTTGACCAAGTAAAAATTGTTAAATGGATGAATTTTGAAGCTTAATACTTATATTGTATGCCCATGGTGGTTTTTTAGAAATTTATAGACCTAAAATATGCTAAATTGGTCATGTAATTTGACCTATCATTAAAAGTCTTATTGATGTAGATAGTGAGAAAAACTAGGCAAAAGCCGGAATGAAATTATGGATGTGTTATCATGGATTAGGGATGGATAAAAATGCACATGGTTTTTTTTTAAGACCTATAATACATGTTCATATTGTTTATAAGTTATGGAGGTCAGTAGATGTTGGCTGTGAGATTGGTCTTCAAGACCAATATTATCACTTAAACATGGTATATTTCTATATGAGAGTTAACTAATGATCTCATAGGATCATACACATGAATTATGAGTCTCTAAAATTATTTACATGAGAATTTAAATTAACTCTCACCATGACTATGTTTGAAGGTAAATTGACAAATCTAAGTAAGTTATACTGATGAATTTGAGGCTCTCTGTCCTTAGTTGAAGCATCCAATGCACATGATATTATTTTTTTAGATTATATGACCTATACATGATTTTAATAAGATTGGAAGTTAGTATAATAGGTTGTAATATAGAATCCAAAATGTCTTGTCTAATTGAGTAAGGTATGTGAGAAAGGAGGTCAATAGATTGGTCTATAAGATAAATAGTGGTCATTTATGCTTATGATATCCTTGATGGAATTTTATATAAGGATTATTTAGTATCATATATATGTATTTTAAAACCTTAATATTATTCCTAAAAGTGTCATAATTTCAAGGTTCCATGAGTATGTTTTGAGACTAATTGGTAGTTCTATGTAAACTACTTATAGAGAAGGATTTAAGCACTTTTTACTTACGTTGTGATGTCTAATGAATATGTTTATGACCATAAGGGAATAAGTATTATATTAATATTTTTTGTTTCCATGGTTTTTTTTCAAATTTGTGTTTGTGCTTCAATTATTTTAGATAGACTTTCTGGGTATGCACAGGGATAATATGAATCATTCTAATGGTGTGCTCCAAGTAGTGATTTGAGATTAAAAAAAAGTTTTATGGATAATATATGAGATTATCAAAGGTATAAATAGATGACATATGATGTGATTCTTCTATTTAATTTGTTTTAATGTTCTTTAAAATATCAAAGGGTAACATGTGCTAATTAGGTCTAATGGGATTAGGACTCCATGAGACCTAAAAGAAAGATAAGGCCTATTTGAGAAAGTTAAGACCTAAAGGTACTAAATCACATTTAATCCATGTATATGATGTGTTATAATATCCATTCCATGTCTCAACTAATAGGATAAGAGTGCTTGGCTGACTAAGAAGGACATGAAGAAGAAAAGTCGTGTATATATACTAGGCATTTTAGGCCTAATAAAATGAGTTGAATCTATAGATGTGAAACAAAGAAGAAGAGGATTGTGTGAGATTAAAAATGTGGTGAAAAATATCAAATATATGATAATAATCACATCTTCAAGGTTTCATGAGTGCCTTTCTTGACAATTTCATGCCATAGAATGGTTATTTGAGTAAAGAAGGTAAAGGATAGTTTTTGCTTGTGTGAGAGGTAGATTTGAGTATGATGGAGAAAAATAAAACCATCATCATTTGTGAGAGGGAGAAAAACCAAGGTGGATATTGTCATAGTGTTTTTTGAGTGGGTGATTTATCATCAAGGGGGTTGTAGTATCCTATCAAGTTGGTGCTTGATAAATCTATGGGTTGGTGCTCCTTTTTGGGTTAGTGTTCAAATACATTTGATTCATGGTATTATAGGAAAAGTTATCTAGTTATGTTTCATTGGGTTTTATTCCCCCTAAGGGTTTCCCATATACATATTGTGTTCATGTGTTTCAAGTTCTTGTGGATTATTTCTTATGCTTCTTAAATATGAACATGCTTGTCTAACTGATCTATGATTGCCAAGTAAGAGTGTTTAAAGTATTGAAGACTAATTCACCCCACCTTCTCAGTCATTTTTCTTACATGTCATAGGTAGCCTTATGAAGTATGTACAAGATATCATAATACATATGATAGAAATAAACATAAATAATAAAATGACAGTTGGGAAATATCAAGAGGAAGCCCTAAGAAAAAGTCCATAGAATCACAGATGTATCCTATGGACTAGGAAAGACTAAGGCACATCAACTAGATAAAGTTTAAAACCAAATAGAAGACAAATCTTGTCCCTAAATCTCTATAAATTAAAAAATAGTTATAAATTTTTTATAAAAATATAAAGAACTAGAATAAGAGTTTATTCAACAATGCAAATAATTAGAATAAGAACTTGGGAAGATACCAATAAAATTCCTAGATATTGTAGAGTTAACCACTCAACAGGCTATAAAACTATTTGTAGAATAAAAGGTATAGAAATAAGTAGTGAGGAAAAAATATCAAAATAAGAAGAAACAAAAATAAAATTAGAAGTAAAAACATTGAAAAAATTAGAAATGAGGAAGAAAGAAAATAAAGACACATGAAGAGAGGGAAGTAGAAGAGGAAAAATATAAAAACTTTCTAAAGAGGAGAATAAAAAGAAGTATAAAAAAATTAAAAGAAGAAAAAAATAAATAGGGAGAGAAGGAAAAAAGATACAAGAATAAAAACAAATAAAAATGGAAGAGTAAAGGAAAAAACTAACAGGAATAAAGTGGAAAGAGGAGGATAAGTGGAAACAAGAAATGAAAAAGAATAAGGAGAAATAAAAGAAAATTACTCCATAGGAAAAAGGAAAGGAAAAAGAGGTTAGTTTAAGTGCATAAGACACCACCCAAGTTGTTGCACCTAAAAATCTAAGTACAATGGGGTAGGCTAGACCATTATAAAAACCCTTATGGATCAACTAACATAAATCAAGGTAAAATTGGTGAAGCATACACAATAAATTTACACCATCCTAGTTCCTTAAAGTTTCCTTCATCCTAATGAAAGAGGTAAAATTATGATAACTCTAAAAAAAATCACCCCAGTTGATAAATAGATATTAGGATAAAATCTTATCCATAGTGTTATAGGGGATTGGATGATAAGGTGTGTTAACTTGGAGGAAGGCATTAAGAAGAGTTTATCTACCTTGATCACCACACAATAATAATTTGATCTAAATACAACTCCTCTAATAAAAAAAAATGGTGGACATAATAGAGAATTGCATTACTCATATATAATCCATGGTGGATAAAATATTCATAACACTTGAGGCTAGAGAAGAGGATAAATAGGAACTATTCGTGCCACTTATAAGAGAAAATTAGGCTAATAGAACAAAGTATAAAGAGCAATAAGGAAAGATAAAAGAAAAACTAGAAGATGTATCCACCTACTTTGCTTACTCACTTAGTTTTCCTATTTGGACTAATTATAAGAAAATAGAGTTGGAAGAAATGTAAAAATGGTTGAGTGAAACCTCTATCAACTTTCAGCGTCAATGTGTACTTTATATAATAGAAAAAGCTAACATGATATCCCTATATGAATAATATATATATAATTAGATATAATGGCTATCTATCTATGAGTATATGTATTAATTTGAAGAGTATATGATCACCCAAAAGGTTAAACTAGAGGTTTGAATCAATACTTATACATACAATCTAGACTTATTAGAAAAATTTCTAGTCACAAATGACATAGTCTTGACAAAAAAAGGAAATATAGTCATAGAAAACATGATAGTTATTGATATTTTTGTCCAAAAAATATCATTAATCTAATATCCTAAGGGATATCCTCTTTTTTTAGTAAAATCCTTAAAACTCCAGAAAAACCCATCTTCCCTTTTTTCCTTATGGAATATAAAACTCTAGATGCAATTTTCACTAAAAATTTTCATCGGTTCTGGATCCTGCAAAACACCCATATCCAAAACCATGGAATCCAAAAATCACCATGCACTTTTCAGATTTTCACAATGTGCAAAATTCATGGTAGGCTTTGGATCTTTCCATGTACCCAACTGACAGAATCCAAAACATGGAATACACTTTGCACATTTTGTAATCATGTAATGTGCACAACAGGCTTCAAATCCTACCAAACCTATAATCCTCTTTCTATGGGACCCTAAAACTTAGGTGCACATTACATGTTTGAAAACATGTAAAGTGCACCATAGTCTCCATGTTCCACCAACCATTGACCAATTTGTGACATCATGGGATGTGGAACCCCAATTGCACTTTACACGTTAAAAACATGAAAAGTGCCCCATTGGTTTTGCCTTATATTGAACCACAATTTCCCAACCACAGAGAGTGGACTTGCTTTAAAAAGGTCCAACATTTTCCACCAAACATAGTAAAAAAATATCCTTCATTTTTCTTCTAAGATTTTACAATCAAGATCTAGGGCTTTTCAAAAAATAATAAAATATTCCAAATAATATACTTCCTTTCAATCAGATAATATTCCTTGTAAAGATTTCCCCTATCATCCTCATGGACACTAGACCTACTTTGAGCACCTTCCACTTCCACCAAAGACCTGATGTGCTCCAAGAACCATCAAGATTTTATAGATAACATAAGTGCTCTAAACACTTATAGATTCTTTCAAACTCTCCATGCCTCTTAAAGAGATCAAATTAAAATCTAAGGGCCTTAGAGGTACTTGTAGTTTGGAGTCTAATATCATAGAGATCAAAGATATAGATTTAGGTCACATTGACCTATGAGATTTTTGGGTTATAATAAGGGCATAATTCAAAAAAATGATTGGATATAGAGTATTTATTACTCTAGTCTTCCATAAGTTGCAGGTTCAGACTGACAAGAAAGCTAAAGAAGTTATACACATTGATTAATATTTTCTCTTTATTTAATGTTTTCAAATGAGACATTGTAAAGGTAAAACTATATTTTTATAAATATTTTTGAGAAAGATAAAGAAATATTTTACACTTTATATTTTTTGATAATGTTAAACTTGAAAAAAACACAAGTACAAATTGCACTTTTCCTTTTTGGCAAATATGAATTGATAAAAGTGTAAAATAATGAGGTGTAAATTGCATGGTTCATTTTTTCAAAAGGGATAAAGATTTAAAATTTGTAAAAGTCTCACTTAAGTTTTGCACATATTTTTTTGCATGAAAAGTAACTTGGAATTATTTTCAAAGCTATCTTTTATTTTCAAATACTAGTCATATTTTGGGTGCCTCTTTTTGCATGAAGAGCTATTTTCAGCCACTATCAGATGAAGAAGCATTACATGGAGATATTTAGTTCCAATCATGCCATACCATGTCATGCTACACCCAATATCATTCCCAACTCATACATTCCATGTTCCATCCATTCCACAAGTCCAAAAAATGTGATAGATAGAAGAGCTTGCTTCTTTTGCATGAGGGTTTCATATTTGCATGACTTTATTCAGTAGGTGTTTGAGTTTCAATAACTACATGTCTTCTATGACATATTTTGTATAAAAGTGGGCATACCCCATGGCCTAATCTATATTTTTACTTCTAGTGTTATTTTTTAACCTTTGGAGAGAAATAAACTAAAGATTTGCCTTTTTTATTTGTGGAATCTTTGTGTTGTGCAAGTTATCTAATTATTTATGAAATATTTGTCTTTTATTTCAATATCAATAAATTCATCTATGGTATTTTACCATCTTGTAAATATTGTTTGGAATAAATATCCTTTTCCTTTATATGAAAAATAGCTAAAATAATACTTCTGACTTCCATTTGTATGAGTTTGTGTTGAAACACATTCAATATATTCTCTTCTCTATGATGTTTATCAACTCAAGCATTAAAATACACTATAAAAATATTTGTTCTAATCACCGTATTTTAGTTTTTTTAAAATTTTTATTCTTCAACCCTTTTCTTGGTCAAAACCCTAGTTTAGGATTCAAAAGAAGTAAAGAGTGAGATTTTCATAAAATTGGTATTTTATTAGTCTGCATCAGATTTAGTGATAGGAAGCCATCCTTCTCTAAAGATTAACCTCAAATTTCCAAGGTCCCATGGCTTTGGAGGTTTTTACATTATGTCATTAGGCAATTTTAGAATAAGTTATATGATCAAGATAGGTGCAATCCTATGTGATAACAGTTTTTGTCATGCCTGATGGGACCCAAATTTTATGATCCTTACATCATTCATTGAAGTATTTTAGTTTGATCTTCAGTGAATCTTGCCATTCAAGTTAGTTTATTCAACACCATGATAGCTCCAAAGATTTAATCTACTAGTTTAAGTAGTCTACACTCTTAAAGATTATCAATTATTAGGATTTAGGTGATATTTTTGATCTTTTTCATTCTTTTGAATTATTCTAATCACTTAGTGACTCTACTAGTATCCACTTATTATTGAAAAGTTAGACTTGATAGTTCCTTATTTTAATGTTCTAATATGTCAAACTATCATGGAAAACATGCCTTTTTCCCTCATACTTGTCAAAATGCATTTTCAATGCCTTCATACCATCCATATCAAACTAAAAATGCTATTGGTTTTATCCCAAATAGCCCTGCCACAATAGGATATCTTCATTTTCATAATAATGACCTCCCTTACACTATAGTTTAGCCTTATTTATAACTTACTCACACCTATGACCAACCTCAATAAGGATACCTTGATTCAAATCTACATTATTACCCTCCTAATCAGCCCCAAGAGAGCATCAATGATATAAAGCTTGATTTTTAGAGATAACTAATGGAGATTGAAAGAGAGGAGTATAGTAGGTAGTAAGAAGAGCTTAATTATCAAGCTTATAGATAGTAGTAGGAGGTGATGGGACAATGTATATATGAAGAAGAGTGTTTATCTAGGTAGATCATAACTAAGGAAGAGCAGATATATAAGTTTCTTGCATAGATATAAGAAATTGAATCATAGTTGACCACCTCCACTCCTCCCTTTCCTAGCTTTAGGCAAGATAAATCCTCTATGATTTCAAGTAAATCTCTTTATTTCAAGGTTCCAAGTTTAAAATGCCTCCCTTCCTTGAAATAGACTACCCCCATTCCTCCTCAAAAATTCCAAACACACTCATGGCAGCCTTTTTGGACCATGCATCCTGACTTCACAATTCCCAACCTTGTAAAATATCCTTCCTCTACACTTATTAAAGCCTCTTTCCGTCCCAACATCTCCCTTTTCAAAGGAGTACTAGTTTTATGGAAGGAAATTGAAGACCATTTAGATGAGGGGGAGGATATTTCAAGTGAGTATAATGAGGAAATCATCATTAGCAACCCTCTTTATGTCACTAAATCAAAAAATTTAGAGCCACTACAAGAAGAGGATGAAAAGAATCAGCCTACATAGTAGGGTAGTTCACAAGGGTGAGATGATGAGGTACTCTCTTGGATAAATGATATCTCACTCAATATGAAAGAAGATGAGGCCAGACATGAAGTTGTAATGAGGCCTCTCATGCAGAATAACAAAGAGTAATTGGAGGAAGATTTATTTTAGGTTGAACCATATGAATTTTATTCAAGCATTGTCATTAAACCAACATATATTAATGGGTAAAAACATGAGCAACAAGAAAAACAAGAGGAAGTGGATGTTTTCCCAACTCAATCACTTGGGTAGGTGCATCCCAATCATCAAGATGATGGAGAAAAAAATACATAAGGGAGGCTAATTTTGATTTCTTAAACTTTGTCTCAATAAGAGGGTGCCTTATCAAGTACCTAAATCAATTATAAGTCAACAAGGAAGAACCATAACATGTTATTATTAATTTAAATCACAATATTGAGCATATAAAAGAGTAGTATTATCCTGCCTATCCACTCCAAGATAGTTTTATGTTTAAATAATCATATTGGGTAAGTGAGTTTATTTATGTTTTTATAATTGGAGAAGTATATCATCAATTTGTTCCCTATTCACTCCTCCATATTTTATTAGTTACCCTCAAGAATGTAAAGCATATTTGATTAGTAAGAAAGGGTAGTTATTTTGTACAACTAG
This sequence comes from Torreya grandis, assembly GCA_037957365.1. Classification (NCBI taxonomy): domain Eukaryota; kingdom Viridiplantae; phylum Streptophyta; class Pinopsida; order Cupressales; family Taxaceae; genus Torreya; species Torreya grandis. The sequence continues at coordinate 689,502 of JARHVA010003085.1, forward strand.
TTAATGGCTTTATTTAAATGGCCTTTTCATTGGTTAGTTTAGGATAGGTTAGTTATTTATTATTTAATAAGTGTTTTTGCATAGGTCAAACTCATTAGGGGTTTCATTTATTTAGGTTGTGTTATTTTTCCCTATTTTATTTGTCTAGTTTTCTTATTTTGTTTGTGTCTATGTAAATCCTAGTTTGTACTTTCCTAGGTTAGAGTTTGTCAGAACAAAGTTGACTCCATGCCCAATGTCTTAGAAGGCTACTAGATTAAAAATGACTAGAAATAAATCAACCTATAGAGGTCACCAAAAATGTTGATATTTTTATCCCAAAAATATTATTACATATGATATCCTAAGGGAGACCCCCTTTATTTTTTAGGAAAAACCTTGAAACTCCAAAAAAAACCCATCTTCCCTTATTTATTTGTAAAATCTAGAACTCTAGATGCAATTTACACTAAATTGCTTCACTAGTTCTAGATCCTACAGAGTACCCATATCCAAAATTATGTAATATATAACTCACCATGCACTTTTCGTGTTTTCACAATGTGAAAAATGCATGGTAGGCTCTGGTTCCTACCATGCACCCAACTGGCAAATCCAGAACTTGGTATGCACTTTGCACATTTTGTAATTGTGTAATGTGCATGATAAGATCTAAATCCAACCAAACCTATGATTCTCCTTCCAAACAACTTAGAACATTAGGCACACATTGCACATTTTAAAACATGAAAATTTCACTATAGTCCCTACATTCTACCAACCATTGACCAATTTGTGACACTATGGGATGTGGAACCCTAAATGCACTTTGTATGTTGCAAACATACAAAGTGCTCTATTGGTTTTTCCTTCAACGAAACCACATTTTTCAAACCATGGAGAGTTTACCTACTTCAATCAGGTCCAACCTCTACCACCAAACACATATTACCAAAATCCCCTTCATTTTCCATCCAATATTTTGTAGTTGAGATCTAGGGCTTTTCAAAAAGTAGTAGAATATTTTGAAGAATATACTTCCTTTCAAACTAGAGAATATTCCCTACAAATATTTCCCCTAGCATACCTATAGAGATTGAAATTGGTTCAAGCACTTTCCACTTCCACTAGATACCTGACATGCTTGAATCACCATAGAGACCCAACATGTTCTGAGCACCTTCAAGTTCTACCAAAGAGCATAAGTGCTTCAAACACCTACATATTCTACCAAAGTATCCATACCTTCTAAAGAGATCAAATTCAAATTTGAGAGCCCTAGCGGGACTTCTAGTTTGGATTCCAATATCATAGAGATCAAAGATACATATTTAGGTCACATTGACCTAGGATATTTTTAGAATAGAATAAGGGTAGAATTCAAAAAAATGATTGGATATAAAGTATTTATGACTCTGGTCTTCCACAAGATGCAAGCCTAGAATGATAAGAAAGACAAATAAGTTTTGCACATTGATTAATATGTCCTCTTTGTTGAATGCTTTCAAGTGAAACATTCTAAAGGTAAAGATATATTTCTATATCTCTTTTTGAGAAAGAGAAAGACATATTTTACACTTTATATTTTTCAATAGTATGAAACTCACAAAATCACAAGTGCAAATTGAACTTTTCCTTTTTGACAAGTATGTATTGATAAAAGTGTAAAAGCATGAGGTTCAAATTGCACGGTTCACTTTTGCAAAAGTGATAAAGATTTATAAGTTGTAAAAGTCTCACTTAAGTTTTACACGAAAATTAACTTAGAATTATTTTCAAATTTATCTTTTAATTCTAAAGACCATTTCTATTTGGGGTGCCTCTTTTTTTATGAAGAGCTATTTTTAGTGACTATCAAATGAAAAAGAATTGCATGGAGATCTTCAATTATAGTCATGTCATATGACATCATGTTATGCCCAAGATCACGTACAACTCATGCATGACATGTTCTATCCATTCCACAAGTCCAAAAAATGCTATAAATACAATATCACATCTATTTTGTATGAGATTTTTATATTTTCATGACTTTCTTCACTGGGCATTTAAGTTTCAACAACTACATGTCTTTTATGACATATTTTAATATAAAAATAGGCAGACCCCATGGCCCAATCTATCTTTTTATTACTAGTTAAATTTTCTACATTTTGAATGTATTTAGTACAAGCTATAACCTTTGGAAAGAAATAAATTAAAGATTTTCCTTTATTATCTGTGGAATATCTGTCTTATGCAAGTTATTTGATTATTTGTGGAAGATTTATCTTTTATTTCAATCTCAATAAATTCATCTATGGTATTTTACCCTCTTGGAAATATTGTTTTGAATAAATATCCTTTTCCCTTTTGTGAAAAATAGATAAAATAATACCTCTAACTTACATTTGTATGAGTCTATACTAAAACAAATTCAATATATTTTCTTCTCTATTGTGTTTATCAAAGCAAGCATTAAAATCCACTATAAAAATATTTGGTGCAATCACCATATTTTTAGTTTTCTAAAAATTTCAATTCTTCAACCCTTCTCCTGGTTAAAACCCTAGTTTAGGATTCAAAAGAACTAAAGTGTGAGATTTCCAAAAAAAATATATTTTATAAATTTACATTAGATTTAGTTAAAGGAAGCTGGCCTTTTCAAAGATTAACCTCAAATTGCCAAGGTCCCACAACTTTGGATGTTTTTCCATTGTGTCATTAGGCAATTTCACAACAAGCTATAGGATCAAGACATGTGTAATCATATGTGATAATAATATTATAAGAAAATAAGGTCTTTCTTGATTGGAATTTTTTTTAATATAACATGATAAGTATGAGAAGTACCTATCTAAAGAAAGGGCACCCACTCCATGATCACCAATTTTTAAAAATCACTTCACAATTTTTTTTCACTTATGTAAATTGAATAATTTTGATACTTATCATCCACGAAGGATAATTATGATAATTTGTCACAAGGAGGAGAAAAAGGTATAAAATCTAGATAATTATGGGTGGGATTCTCTATTAGCTAAAAGACCAAACCCTCTACATCGTAAAGGTCATTCTATTACTATAGTAGCATGACACTCTCCAAGTTGAGAAAATATATGATTTCACTAAATAAATTATGTAGTAATAAATAATGCCTTATGGAAACAAATTAAAATTATATTAGAGAAAGGGAAAGTCTCACATAGACATGATCATTTGATTGTGTTGTATTTAGTCAGTATTTATACCAAAGCATTGTAATTGAATAGATATAATTGTTGACCAAATTTGACCCCAAGTCAAATTTGGGTAAACCCATACTAATTTTAACTTTTTAAGAAAGTTTTATATGTCCTATGGGTCTCTTATTGTCCTATATATCTCACTTGCCCTTTCTCTAGTCCTTATTTAAATCCATCCTCCTTGTACTAACCTAGTCAACAAAAGTCAACATTGGCCAACCATGGTAAAACTTAGTAAAAGGTTCAATTTATTTTTTAAATGTCCTAAAATATTCTTTGATATGTTTTAATGTGTTTAAAAATCATAAATTGGCCACTTGTTAGGTCTCAGGTGCTAAAAGGTTCATTTGGTCACCTTTTTAGCTTAATTAAATGACTTTTGGGGACTTTTAGAATAAAATATTTGTCACCAAGGTGTATGAGAACATTGAGAATGTCAAATCATTTCATATCATGTTAGGTGGTAGATAAAAGTTAGATATATGTAGGAAATGATAGGTTCCCTTGAAAAAAGGCCCATTTGTAGCACTTGTATGGACTTATTAAGTGCACTTGAAGCTAAAAACGTGGTGGTGTGACTATTCACCTCCACACATATAATTTCCACGATTTTATTGAAAATTTTGCATAAAATTTTTCATTCTTAACTCATTTTCCTTCATTTTGACTTGGTAAGCTAAGGAAGAGCAAGTTCAAGCACTTGCAATGGTATGTACAAGTAGAGTCAGGGAGAATGCTTCTACAAGTGGATGTTAATCGAAGTGAAATTCACATCCATAACAAGAGGTCTTATATTTATGTCTCCTCCTTCATGAATAATTAAGTACACTCTAGGTAGTTTTTTATGAAATTGCATCTAAGAGGGGTATAAGTTCACATCTATTTATTATTTTAAAGAATCTATGAAGCTATGTGAGTTTGATGAAGTGTTTCTAGTTGGTAATAGACCCTCTCCAATGGTGTTTCAATCATGTAACACTTCCTTTTTTTATGCCTTTAAGGAATATTTCCAATTATGCTTGTTTCTCAAAATTGGCAGTCATGTGTGCATAACCTTTTTTTTTTCCACATGGAAGAGGATATTGAAGATATTTAATATTCTTGGGTTAATTATTAAAGAGTTATTTTATTTAATTACCTTGTTATAGGTTAGATTAACCACCATTTTAAAGCCAAATTGCCCATCTATTCTCTGGTTCACTGCCTTGCCACTTATAGTCAGCTTCTACAAGAGCTTTATGAAGTTGTACAAAGTTGTGAAAGATTGAAATACATGATGGAGTTCATGTTTGAATATCTATAATATCCAAGGATTCAGGATTTTCATGGCATGAAGCTAAATATTCTATACCAAGGTAAGGTTTCACTTCAAAGGATGATAAGATCAAATTGGGTTATCTATCCCTAAATGGACCAAACAAAGATCCTTGAGGTTTTTTTGAGATATAATATGTCATGATAGAAGAATCCTCCAACATCATTGATTTTTTGACCTTGTATCCTTATCTACATAAAAATACTACTAATTTTTAGGGCCAAGAGGTAAGTGGAAGTTGGTCATTGAGAACCTTAAAAATGACCAAAAATAACTGAATTGTGATAGTGAACTCTACAAGAGTTGATGAAAATTTTGATTTTGCACTTAGCATAGAAATTCCTAAACCATGATATCAAGGGGGAATCATTCAAAAAAATTCAAATGGAATTCATAGGCCAATATGACAGATAGGAAGTTTATTTTGATGTTTTGACCTCCTAAGAACCCTCCCCTATCCATACATGCATGGGAACACTAACCTACAACAGGGCTTAGTAAGATTTTGCCTCAAATTAGGAAAATAATGGTAAATGAGTAACGGTTTTGGGTTAATATGATATTTTTATGGTACTATAGATAAATTGGAGTTGATCCTTGTTAAATACATGACTTAAGAGAACTCTAAACACTACTATAGGCCTGGTCCTTAACAGGCAGTATCATAATATTGAGAATGAGGATGAACTAATGTAAGAGATGGAGATAAATTTGGAAAAATTGTAATATTACCACACATATTGGCTTTGTAACATAAATAATATGTTTTTATGGTGTCTTCAAAGCATGAACCTAGCTCAAGTAACCTACAATTAGGCCTAAAATAGGGATCTCCTTATAGGCAGTCATAAACTGAGCTAGGTTTTCGAGATCATGAGGAAGGGTTTAAGGGAAAAATAGGATATATATTGTTTTCATAGGTCATGGAAGACATTTATGATCCATACATATTACAAACTAGCTCAAATAAAACCATTTCTCTCCATAGCATAATCCATCCCCTATCCACCCTCGCAGTTTGCCTTCCTCATAAACCTGTCATGGGAATTTAGAGATTCAGATGGTCTTATGGATGAGTTATAAGATAAAATTTGTCATATATTAACCTTATTGGTTTAATTAGGTGATAAAATCATCAATTTTCCAAGACTAATAGTGCAAACCCTTTCTATTTTGTCTCAGAGTAGAGGCAGTTTTAGCTTGCATAGAGATGGTAATTTTGAGAAAAATGATGACCAAAGGGAAATAAAAAACCAAATTAATGTTGGATAAGATGTAGGGGACATAAAAAAAAAAAAAAATTATAATCCTTAGAATAAAATAGGGTACCCTACACAAGAAGGGTTATAGTCATGCATGAAGGAAACCCTTAAGCCTAGAAGTCGAAATGAGGATCATGTGCATTTTTGAAATTATTCATGATTTCCACTTGAATAATTCATATTTTCAGAGGTAAATTTAAGGTTTTTAATCCATAAATACTCAAAGGAATCTATTTTATGGTTAGGTGGAGTCTCAAATGTTAGGCAGACCTATTGGCAAGGTTTAGGTCTAATGTCAAGCAAGGGTAAGGATTCATTTTTAGCTCTTTAAAAGTTATTAAAATGATGGGAAAATGATTTTTAGGTATATATATAGTTTTTTTAACCATTGGTTTTCAATTTAACTCGTCAATAACTAATTCTTGGCTTGAAATATCCAAAACCCTCATATAATGCATTAGAAGGACTCGAAGGTCAAGTTGAAAAGCTCATAACTTCGATGACCATCTACATGAGACCTTGATGCATTTGGGGAAGGTATAAAAGGTTCTTAAGTATCCCTTAGTGGAATTTAGAGGTAATTATAATGTTCCATATTCATAAACAAATTCTAAGAGGGCTAGTCACTCTAAAACCCTCTCAACCCCTATTTTGTGACCTGATGGTAGAAATCAAGCTGAATGTACCTCCAGACAAAAGAATGTGGCTAGGGGTATAAAATGGAAGTTGTATAATACATTATAATGCTTTTTAAAATGTTATTTGATTTTACATATTTTGTATGGATAGGGTACAAAGGTAATTTTTACCATATAATTCATGTTTCCTATAGGTTATTAAATGAGTTAAGTGATTCAAATTAGTCTGATAGAAAGCCTGAGACTTGAATCAAATTCTAAAGTCATTTTAAAAACTCAAGAATTTCCATAAGTGTCTCTATTATTCTTCTCATTTCAGCCAATCCAAAATGAGAAGAGTGATCACCTAGTGGAAAGAGTGGTAACTCAAATTTGAAGGTCTTATAAGGTGTTTTGGATGGATCTGAGCATATGAGGAGCTTAAACAGGTGCCATAACACCCGTTTTATGGATCAGTTGAGAAATATGAAGATATTTCTAGTGCCAATTGTCAAAATAAGCCTAATGGAGGGTGATCATGGTAGCAGATAATTATTATACTTAAGTAAGAGAATATCAATGATCAAAGAAACTTCCAATGCATGTAAAGGATTACTTATAACCCCCTCTTATCAATTCACATGATACACTTGTCCCTAATGTTCCTTGGAGTTCTCAAGAGAGGCCAATGATGAAGGCAGTTTACAAGGGAAAGTGGAAGAGTTCATATGCCACATGTGAGGGAGTTTCTTGGTTTGAGATGGACACATCTCCACATTAGTTTCTTGACCTCTCTGACACCTCATTCTTATGCTTTTGTCACCAATGGGATAACTTTGACATATTATCTTTGTTTCTTTTGGACTTATCTTTTCTCTCTCTCTTCTCACATTCTATAAATTCAAGCCCTTTTAGCTTTACAAAGGATTATAACTCTTGGCATGGTGAAGCCTTGCCAAAATTTTACCTTAATTTGTACTTAATCTAATGAGAATTAATCTGGTTATACTCTAAGTCCATTTGCACTACATGTTGAAGTGATCCATCTTGAATTTCAAGTATAGATTGAGTTGATCTTGTTTTCATGCACTCCTTGAATGTGTTGTTACAAATGACTTCTCTCCTAATAGGTTTCATGAAGTGTATATTATTGCAATAAAATCTCAAAGTGTGTATGAGTTTGGTAGTGTCATATTTGACCTTCCCTTCACATGTATTTATTTTTTGAGTTGTTATTTTCCTCCATGAGAAACACTAATTCTAGGGGGCTCCATTAATGGTGTTGAGGCTAGTTTGGTTTTCTTAGTTCATTATGAAAATTCCAAGTGTATAAATGAAATCAACTCTTGGTGTATCACCTCTTAGTTTAGGTTTGATTTATGTATTTTTCTTTCCCTTTTCACCCATATTAGGCAATTTTAGTAGCATAAGCACATCAAGTCATATCTAGGGAGCTATCCCTTAAAATCTATAGGTCTACTTCCACTATAGGTACCCCACACACTTGGAAGTATTCCCATGTTGTCCAAATCTTGAAGAGGCTTAAACAACTTCTTTTAGGGTGAAAAATTTAGAGATAATAGTTCTAGCATGCTCAATGGGACAAAGTCCAAATAGTGGGAAGATTTTTGGTATGTCTTCTCTCTTATCAGCATTTGGAAGAATCTAAGAAAGCACCAATAGCATCTCCAAATGAATTTTTGGTTGTAAGTTGCCCAAGTATCTATTGCTAAATATTTTGATCAATTATTATCTTTTCATGTGGCTTATGAAGTTGATATGGATGGGTATGAGGAGAATCCTTACCATACACCTCCTTATCAACCTTTTTATGAGCCTTTCTATCCTTCTCAACAATCCTATCAAGAATACCATCCTCCTTATGAGTCATGGAAGTCTTATGGTCAACCTAGTACCTTTCCAAATGAGTATGCTATTGTTGACCAGCCATATGACCCATATTTACCTCAGCCTTATCATGAGGAGTCAATCAACACCATAAGTGGGGAGGTAAAATATGAAGCTTTGAAAACCTTGCTTGAAAATATTAAATATCCCAATCACTTTTTCCAAGATTACTACACCTCTCATTCTCAAAATTTTGTGGGTAGTTATGCCAAAGTTTCTAGAATTGGAAAAACATATGAGTGTGCTAGATAAGTTTTTTATGAAACTCTTGGTGGTCTTGTATATTGGTTAAGAGTTTTAGTTGGATTATTAATGGACATGTGGGGTTTTGCTGAGTAATAGAATAAATATGTCATTAGTGAAGCATTGTCTATGGCAAGAGAGTATTTTCAATGGTGGATTGATATGTTAGAGAGATGGGAAACTCAAGAGACTATGAAACAAGTTGTAGCTATAAAAGAATTTCCAAAAGGTTATGAAGAGCCTCAAGAAGATGAGGAGGATGATGAAATCTTGTATGAAGAAGATCTTCTTCCTATTGCTCATCCTATTTTACCTCTCCCTCAAGATACCATTAAAGAAGTTTCACCCATCTCCATGCTCATACATGAACATCACACTCCATTCCCAACCCATAGACCTATATGTCTCTCTTCCAAAATTTCTCTCCTTGAATAAGAACCTATTCAATCCTGAAGAGAGACTACTAGTTCCAAGTTTCCAACTTGGGACCAAATTGTGAAGTCTTGGGAAAAGAAAGAGGTTAAAGGAGAAGTCCAAGAAGATGATGAAAGTCATGAGGTGGTTGTGGAAGAAAGTGATGTTCCCTCAACCCATAAAAGCCTTATTGTTATCCAAGAGTCATTTAAAGAGCTTTCTCTTTCTTCCATATCCATTCATGAGCCTCTCACTACACCTTACATTATTTATTCAGATCATTCCTCCATTTTCCACCCTTCAAACGCATCTCTTATCGAATAAGAAACACTTTTAAGGGAAGAATCAAAGGAGGAATAAATTCAATTTACAACAGAGCAAGAGGATGACACAAGTAATGATGAATTATAATTTATCATTGGAACTCCACTTGGGACTATCAAACATAACTCACCATTCCTTAACCAAGAGAAAGAAGACTCAAATGAATTTATAGCTTCTCATAAGAAGGATGGGGATAGACTTGGAGTGGACCATATGAACAATGATCAAGATTGGGAAGATTACACTAAACTCATTGATGAGCTTGAAGAACTTGTAGTTGACAAACCACTTATCTATTCTCAAGACATCATGGGGATCTAAGAAAATTGATTTTATGAGGCATCATTGGATCATGTATAAACTAAGGATTCCTATGAATAAGTTGATGTAGTTGAAGTGTAATAATAGTTCATCTTTATAGGTGATTTTTTTGAAGTTATCTCAACTACATTGAAATCCATGCCAAGAAGATTGGCCAACACCATGAGAAAGATGAAGCCTTCCATGCCAATGTTAAAATGGAAACATGTTGCATGTATCATTTCATTATATGAGGCAAGAAGAGTTTTATACTTTCCCTTTGATCCAGGAGGGATAGATTCTCTCAGGATAGTGTGTGTTTAGTTTGGTTTGTTTTTGTGTTCCCTAAGTGTTCTTGAAGCACAAGTTGTTTGTTTTCTTTCTTTTTTTGTGTGTGTCTTTTATTTGTGTGTTAGTGTTAACCAAATTGTTTATCTTGAGTCAAATGTTTGTTCAAGTCAATTTGATTTCCCATATATGTGACTCCATGCTCAATGGAAGGATTAGGCAACTAGTCTTAGGCATAGCTAGTATGCCACCCTTAGGAATTACCATAAATGTTGACTAAATTTAAACCCAAGTAAAATTTGGGTCAAACCATACTATTTTAAACTTTTTAATAAAGTTTTATATGTCCTATGCGGTCTCTTATTGTCCTATATATCTCACTTGCTTTTCCTCTAGTCCCTATTGAAGTCCATCCTCCTTGTACTAACCTAATCAACATTGGTCAACCATGGTAAAACTTAGTAAAAGGCTTAGTTTATTTTTTAAATGTCACAAAATTGTATTTTATATGTTTTAATGTGTTTATAAGTTATAAATTGGCCACTTGTTAGGTCTCATGTGCTAAAAGGGTCATTTGGCCACATTTTTAGCTTAATTAAATAACTTTTAGGGACTTTTCAATTAAAATATTTATCACCAAGGTGTATAAGAACATGTATAAGGTCAAATAATGTCATATAATGTCAAGTGGTAGTTACAAATTATATATATGTAGGAAATGATAGTTTCCCTAGAAAAAAGGCCCATTTGTAGCACTTGTACTGATTTCTCAAGTGCACTTGCAGCTAAAAATGTGGTCGTATGACTCTTCACCTCCACATAGGTCATTTACACATTTTTATTTAAAATATTTCATTAAAATTTTCATTCTTAACTCATTTTCCTTCATTTTTACTTGGCAAGCTAAGGAAGGCCAGTTTCAAGCACTTGTTATGGGTCATACAAGTGGAGTTAGGGATAATACTTCTATAAGTGGATAATAATCTAAGTTCACTTCACATCTATAATTATAAGTCTAATATTTATGTCTCTTCCTTCATGAATAGTCAATTACACTCTAGGAAACTTTTAATGAAATTACGTCCAAGAGGGGTATAAGTTTGCATATGTTTCTTATTTTCAAGAGTATATGGATATGTGTGAGTTTTATGAAGTGTTTTTAGGTGTTAATATGGCCTATAAAATGGTGTTTAAATCATATAACACTTTCTCTCTTGATTCCTTTAAGTAATATTTCTAATTATGCTTGTTTCTCAAAATTGGCATTCATGGGTGCATAAAATGTGTTTTTTACAACTTGGAGGAGGATATTGAAGATATTTATTATGTTTGGGTTCATTATTTAATATTTATTTGATTGAATTAACTTGTTATAGGTTGGATTAACCACCATTTTGAAGCCAAATTGCCCATCTATTCTCTGGTTCACTGCCTTGCCACTTATAGTCAGCTTCTACAAGAGCTTTATGAAGTTGTACAAAGTTGTGAAAGAGTGAAATACATTATGGAGTTCATGTTTGAAGTTTTATAATATCCAAGGATTCATGGTTTTCATGTCATGAATATAAAAATTATATGCCAAGAAAATGTTTTCACTTCAAAGGATGATAAGATCAAATTGGATTCTCTATCCCCAAATGGACTAAACAAAGATCATTAAGGTTTTTTGAGATAACATATGTCATGATAAAAGGATCCTCAAACATCCTTGATTATTTGAACTTGTATCCCTATTTAAATAAAAATAATATGCCAATTTTGAGTTCCAATAGGTAAGCAAAATTTGGTCATTGAGACCCTTAAATATGACCAAAAATCATTGAATTATGACAGTGAACTCTATAGGTGTTGATGAAAAAATTGATTTTACACTTCACATAGAAAGTCCTAAACCATGATATCAATGGGAAATAATTAAAAATGGTACAAATGGAATTCATCGGCCAAGATGATATAGTGTAAGTTTATTTTGATGTTTTGACCTCTTAAGAACCCTCCCCTATTCATACAAGCCTGGGAACACTAACCTACAATAGGCCTTAACAATATTTTGCCTCAAATTGGGAAAATAATGGTAAATAAGTAAAGGTTTGGGGTGAATAGGATATTTTTAGGGTATTATACCTAAATTTTAGTTTATACTTGTTAAATGCATGACCATAGAGAACTCCAAACACACCTACGGGCCTGTCTCAGTCCTTAACAAGCAATATCCTAATCTTGAGAATGGGGATGTACTAATGTAAGAGATGGAGATAAATTTGGAAAATTTGTAATATGAACACCAATATGGGATTTTGAACATAAATAAGACGTTTTTATGGTGTCTTCAAAGCATGAACATAGCTCAAGTAACCTTTAACCAGGCCTAAAATAGGGATCTCTTTATGGGTAGACATAGACCTAGCTAGGTTTCCAAGAGCATGAGGAAGGGTTTAAGAGGCCAGTAAGATAGATATGGTTTTTATAGTTCATGTAAGATATGTAGGATCCATATATATTTAAAAATATTTCAAATAAAACCATTTCTCTCTAAATCACAATCCATCCCCTCCCCACCCTCATAATTTGCCTTCCTCATAAGTCTATCTTGGGAATTTGGATAGTTGTATGGCCTAATGGAGGAGTTAGAAGATAAAATTTGGTAAATATTAATCTTATTGGTTTTATAATGTTATTAAATCATCAATTTTCTAATACTAATAGTGAAATACCTCTCTATCTTTCTGAGTAGGGGCAGTTTTAGCTTGCATAGAGATGGAAATTTTGAAAAAAATGATGAAATTGATGACCAGATGGTAATAAAGAACCATATTAAGGTTGTATAATATATAGGTCACTTAAAAAAATCTAAAACGCCTTTATATAATCTTGTAATAAAATAGGGTACCCTACACAAGAAGGGTTACAGTTATGCATGAAGGAAACCCTTAAGCCTAGAAGCCAAACTGAGGATCATGTGCATTTTTAAATTTGTACATGATTTAAAATTGACTAATTCATGTTTATAGAGATAAATTTAGTTTTTTTAATCCACAAATAGGAAAATTGAGGAATTTTAGGTTAAGGTGGAGTCTCAAATGGTAGGCAGACCTATTGGTAAGGTCTAGGCCTAATGTCAAACATGGGTGATGTTTCATCCTTAGATTTTAAAGAGATATTCAAATGATGGAAACATGTTTTTGGGGTACATGTGTGTGTGTGTGTGTGTGTGTGTGTGTGTGTTTTAACAATTTTTTTATAATGTAACTCTTCAAGAAGCCAATTTTTTGCTTAAAATCTCCCAAACCCTCATAGAATGCATAAGGACTCGAAGGTCAAGTTGAAAAGCTCATAACTTCCATGACCATATACATGAGACATTTGGGAATATTTATAAGGTATAAAATGTCCCTAAGGATCCATAAATATAATTTTTAGGTAATTATAATGTGCCATATTCATGAACAAATGCTAAGAGGGCTAGTCACTCTAAAACCCTCTCAAACCCTATTTTGTGACCCGATGGCAAATATCAAGATAAAAGTGCCTCAAAATGAAATATTGAGGCTAGGGGTATAAAAGGTAAGTTGTAGAAGAAATTCTCAAGTTTCTGATAATGTGATTCTATTATATGGATTCTATACAAATAGGGTACAGAGGTAATGTTTAGTAAATAATTGGTGTTTCTTATAGGTTATTGAAGGAGTTAAGTGATGAAAATAATTTTGATAGAAATATTCAGACCTAAATCAACTCCTAAATTCATTTGAAAAACTTAGAAATTTTCCTAAGTGTCTCTATTAGGCTTCTCATTTTATCTATTCTAGAATAAGAAGAGTGATCACATAGTGGAAAGAGTGGCAACTAAAACTTGAAGGTCTTTTAAGGTGTTTTAGATGGAGTTAAGCATATGAGATGCCTATATAGGTGGCATAACACCTATTTTATGAATTAGTTAAGAAATATGAAGAGATTTCTAGTGATAATTATCAAAATAAGCCTAATGGAGGGTGACCAAGGTAACAAATAATGATTGTGCTTGTGTAAGAGAATATCAATGATAAAATAAAATTCTAATGCATGTAAAGGCCTGATTATAACCCCCTCTTCTTAATTCACATGTTACACTTGTCCCTAATCTTCATTGGAGTGCCCAAGAGGGGCCAATGATGAAAATAATTTTCAAGGGAAAGTGGAAGAGTTCCTATGCCATATGTGAGGGAGTTGTTTGGTTTGAGATGAACACATGTCCACATTAGTTTCTTGACCTATCTTATACCTCATTATCATGAATTTTAACTAATTGGATAAATTTGACACTTGTCTTTGTATCCATTGGACTTATATTTTCTCTCTCTCTCTTCTCACATTCTATAAATCCAAGCCATTTTGGCTTTACAAAAGATTCCAACTCTTGGCATGGTGAAGCCTTGCCAAAATTATACCTTGATTTGTAATTAAGCTAATGAGAAGAAAGTTGGTTATAATATAATTCCATTTGCACTACATGTTGAATTTATCCATCTTGAATGTCAAGTATAGATTGAGTTCATCTTGTTTTCATGTAATCCTTGAATGTGTTGTTGCAAATGACTTATCTCCTAATAGGTTTCATGAATTGTATGCTACTAAAATATACTCTTGAAGTGTGTATGAGTTTGGTAGTGTCATATCTGACCTTCCATTCACTTGAAATCATTTTTTGTGTTGTTATTTTCCTTCATTAGAAACACTAATGCTAAGGATCTCCATGAATGGTGTTGAGGCTAGTTTGGTTGTCTTAGTTTATTATGCAAATTATAATTATAAGAATGGAAGAAAATCTTGGTGTATCACCTCCTAGATTAGGTTTGATTTATGTATTTTTCTTTCCCCTTTCACCCATAATAGGAAATTTTCATAGCACAATCACATCAAGTCATATCTAGGGAGATATCCCTTAAAATCTAGAGGTCTACTTCCACTATAGGTACCCCACACACCTATAAGTATTCCCATGTTGGCAAATTATTGAAGAGGCTTGAACAATCTCTTCTAGGGTGAAATATTTGGAGGAAAAAAAAACATATAAGATAGAAATTAAAAATAGGAATTATAAAAGGTTACAAAACAAAGTAACCTCTGTAATTTATTAAGGTAGTATAATATTTTGTGTGTGTCTATATATAAAGATAAAGAGTATGAATTATTATGTATCATGTACTATATGATTTACTATGGATGTAGGAATTAATTATGTTTTACTATATATAAATATTATAACCAAATACTAACCCTTGTATCACATTAGTCTTTCTAAAGTTAACCTTTATGTATATAAACTATATATATCCAACAACTTTAGATTTTATGTCAATACTCAATCTTGTACACTTGTAAAATATCCATCATGGCTATGCCTTTTAGTTATAAACCTATCTATTGTTGAAAGGCTCATGTTCACTATATATTTTTGAATAAATTTCTTATTTCTTAGTCCAACCATTATTATTCTAATGACCAAGCTTTCTATACAGTTGAAAATGATCTAAACCTAATCATTATCCTTCATTGCCAATTTTGGACCTAGAAATCACAAGTATAAGAGAGGTTAGATAATTGTTATTTATTTAAAACAAAAATAAAGTGAAAAACATAACATATTAATCATGATCCATTGGAGGGGTAAGGTCTAGGAGGATGCAAAAAAAAAAGAAAGACATAAACCAAAATCTATACCTTTCCCATGGATTCATTATCTAAGTTGGATTATAAGCTTGTTTGTGCTTGGATTATAGAGTTAAGAGTTTTTATCAATTCCACTTGTTCATTTCGATGGAATATCCCATTGTCTATAAATTTTTTTGCTTGATCAATGTGAGGAATTGTCAAATATTTTTCTAGATTAATGCATAGTAAGTTTACACCCAAAAGATTGTCGAAGGAATAATTTGATCATTGTATTTATAGACTTGATCAATTGATTATGACCATTAGATCAATATCAATATGTGTAGCCAAAAATTAGTTCAATTTGAGTAATAAATGTCATAATATTTAGGGTTTTGTTTCACATTTATTATACATAGGTTCTAAAATTATTTTATTTCTTACATTTATATTAATTCTTAACAAAGTTTTATATGATGTCAGAATTTAGATATTTTTTGAATATTTTAATATTTCATAATTAAAATTAGCCAATTTATATGTATTTTATGCTTATCCATTTGATTTTATTTGATAAGTTAATTAATCTAGACAAGCTTCCATGTGATTTATGTAGTATCAAAATTTGACTATTTATTCTAGTTAATTACCCTAGAATGTCGCTTACAAAATAATAATTTGGCTTAGAGTGAATTAGATGAAAGTGATAATTGGTTATGGTGAATTTCTCTAATTAAGGATTTCCTAATGTTTTTTGTAATATTCACATCAATTAAGCATGTGAATTTGGGTTTTTCAATGATTTGTGTGTTATTGTAAGAAATCAATTATGATTGTAATTTCAACATGAAAATGATGATAATTGAGTGTTTACATTTTTCCCATATTTTAAAGATTTTTTTCAACACAATAGATGAACCAATGACTATTCAAAGATGAAAAAATCCTTAAAATTATTTAATAATGGTGTGTTCACATTTTTTTATTCTCATTTAATTTACTAAAAATGAATTCACAAGGATGTCCAAAACAATGCTTAGGATGCACTAGATACCCCCTCAATGGAGTGATTATTATTTTTTGATGGATTGGCCCTCCAAAATAAGAAAATAAGACAGTCCATAGCAAAAAAGGCTAAGAAATAAAGAAATGAGAAGACATTGAGAGGGAAAATAGACCACATATCCATTTACAGATCTTTGGTAAAGAAAAAAAAATGAAATGGTAGGGATGGGGGGTAAAATTTTAAAATTAGAGCTATTATTTACCCATTCGGGGTGAAAATGGGTCATTTTACCCTTCCTTATTGATAATTTGCTCTGAATTTAGATGTGAGACTTTTGAATGAAATAAAGCACATTCCATGACAAAGAATCCTTGTGAGAAAATCTACATGTACCAATGACCAACATGTTTAAGGTTTAGGGTTTATAGAGATGGAAAAATATACCATAGTGCCATATACATATCTTTAGTGAAGAAAAATAATGCAATGGTAGGGTTGGGGGTAAAAAATTAAAATTGGAGCTATATATTTACCCATAGGGGTGAAAATGGGTCATTTTCACCTTCCCCTATTAAGAATTTTCTATAGATTTAGATGTGAGACCTTCAACTGAAATGGAACACATTCCATGAAAAAGAATACTTATGAGTGAATATGTAAGTACCAGTGACCAATAGGGAGCGAGCATTGGTAAATACTTTTTTTTTGAAAATTTTAACATTTAATGTATTTAATTCTCATTAGAATTGGGAACTTAAACAATATCACCAATTTTGAAATGATGATATCATGCATGTAAATAGTGATATCAGTAGTAAAAATGATTGTATCATGATAAAATTGATGATATAGCTAAAAAAGGCTAGAAATAATGAAATAGATAGAATACCTAATAATTTAGGGAACACTAAAACATCAAGAATGTGACAAAAATAGTAAGATCACCTTGTCAAGTGGTGGTATCACCCTAATAATCAATGATATCACTAAAATGGACAAAGAGGATTGAAACAGTGATATCACCTAGTGAAATTTTTGAATCACCCTAAAAAATGATGAGATCTCCCAAAGAAATGGTGATATCATGAAAAAAGCTAAAGACTGGGTAATGATGAAAACACCCTATGAATAGGTGGGATCACCCTAGTAAATGATGATAACACTCTGTTAAATGATGATATTACCAAAATGGTAGAAAATTCTCAAGTATAAAAATATACTAAATTAGAAGAAGTATTTGGTCTAATGTTAATAATATATGTTGGTTTTAGGTATGCAGAATGATTATTTTTTATAGTAAATTATTATGATTCTATTTGGATAGATATTATTGACATAACATGATCACATGTTTGTGATTTTTAGGAGTGATTTTTTTGTGTTGATCACTCATGAATGGTGCTCATGTATCATATGACATCCTAGGCTATGGATAGAATAGACATTAGCACTCATCAAGGTAGACAGATTGAGGCATATTGCACTAATGGTTATAATTTGAGTGGATAAAGCCTACCTATCACTTCTGACTGAGCACTAACACTCAAAGACTAATATATTCCACCTAGCTATTAGAGAGGCAATGGTGACACTAGAGGACATGTGGCATATACTCTACATTCCCATTTAGGGGTATACATTCCACTAGATACAACATGGTGATTATTAGTGTTGGAGTACTTGATTAACATCACTGATGTCACCATAGTTGGTGGAGTAGTTGATATAGATTCATTTGAGGACTTGACCTTTATGATAGATAGATAATAACCATTGATTAATTAAGAGGTAGTGATTTTGATGGTTATTATTAGTGGCATATTGATGCTTGATAAGAGTAGCTAATATATTCACATAGTCTTGATAGGTGTGATCTAAGATATGATAGACTCGACCACATGCTTTACTTGGGCATTAGTAATATTTTACAAGCTATAAAAATATCTAAATATGATGGGTTATTAATGGGGGATGAGTATTATACCTTTTACATTGTTCTAAATCTCAGCCTAGAAGCACATTGCTATAGAGAGACTATAGGGTGACAGGTGACAACAACAACCAGAGGATCCACTAGTATATGGATGGTATATGATAAGAGAGGGATAATGAGTCCATTTAAGAGATATATATTTTTATATATCGTCAATTAACAATATGCTAAATGGATATTTTATTAGCCACCCATTCATGCATATATTATTTTGTTGGTATGAGGATGTTATCATGACCTAGTATGTGACCACACCATGTTACATTATTGGTCACCATGATTTCATAGTTGAGAAGTATAGGCCTAATCACATGTAGAATTAGTTTGAGTGGTAGTAGGACATGATGAATATGTGTCACTATTTTTTCCATGTGACACAATATATTAGTACATAGAGGCCTCCCATTCCAAGAGTGGTAGTAATAGGTATATTTTTGATAGTACATCTAGTAGCTTGGGGATATGATGGAGTGGTAGATGCATGAGTCACTAGGACTTATGCAATATGGTGGGAATAATTTAGAATGCCATGGATGTCTATATCTAGGCCTTTAGGGGGTTATGAACTAAGGCCATAATATAGAAAATAAAGATAGGCAAGGCCAATACCTCGATTGGTATAAGGGTAGAGAGTGAGGCAAGTACAAGTCTCTATAAATATACAAGTACCCTTATAAGTACCTTCATAATAGGGAAATATTAAGGATATAGAGTTTGAATTGGGGAA
Source organism: Torreya grandis (assembly GCA_037957365.1). Taxonomy (NCBI): domain Eukaryota; kingdom Viridiplantae; phylum Streptophyta; class Pinopsida; order Cupressales; family Taxaceae; genus Torreya; species Torreya grandis. Next base: position 708,733 of record JARHVA010003085.1, read on the forward strand.
AAATTATATTAGTATCAATATTAGTGCTAGTAGCAATAACAATAGTGGCATTGGTGGATCCTCAAATCAAGATGTTGATATGGGAAAGCTTAACCCAAATAGAGATGAGGGATAAATAGATTTCCAAGATACAAAAGTGACCCTTTCTATCATAGGAGGGTCATGATAATATAGAGGATAGGCATTGTGCCAATCATGTAAATCTTAGTTAGGGAGGATATATGACAACTAGGTGGCCATAGACAAGCTTGCGAGAGATATTGTATCCTAGATTTTAAAGATATTTGGGCTAGAGGGGGATGTGATTGAGCTACAATGACAGTTAGTAGGATCTTGAGGTGAGGATAATAGGTTATAAGGTCTCATTATAGAGATGGATTTTGATATAACCACATTGAGGGGGTAGGTAACCCAAATTATGGATATACAAGGCCAACTCACCTTGAGGAATAATGAGTAGGAGACATTAATCAACAAGTGAGAAAAAGATTAGGGAGATGTATAAAGATATCAAGTAGATGTATAGATGATCTACAGGGAGTGAGATACAACTAGATATTTGATTATAAATCAAGGTTTTTCTAATGAATTGGTATTTATGGATTAGGTCAATGATGATGTGATACGAGCCAAAGATGAGGTTGTATACTATCAGAGCCTACATGGGACAATTATACCAATAAGGGATAGGGTACCAAACTTTTGGGATCACATGTAGATATAAATGTATATCCATAATTACAAGTCATGACACACTTATAGATTATAAATATCAATGGCATAACCTTCCCCGTATTAGAGAGTCATGGGTCCACCATAGTAGCCACCACTAGGACCAAGTATATGATAAAGTTTTGACTAGAATATTACAATTAGAGTTGATATTTTTGACTAAAGCTCTCAATTTTGTATTTTTTTATGTATGTGTATATACCAATGTATAGATATTTATTTTGAGATGTATGCAAACATTAATTTTTGGTCACATGATGTATATGGAATCTATTATTGTTTGATATAAATGATGTTTTTTTTTAATTCATGGATGTTAGCACATGTTGAAGATTAAATTTTTGATATTAATGTGGATGTACATTTTTTTTCCATGATTATGTTGTATTTAATTTCCATGATGATGTTGTACTTGACCTATATATAAAATGTGATTGATGTTGAGGATATAATTTTGATCATTTGATCATGATGTTATATGTTTATGGCTAGTTTTATATGATTTTTTGGAGATGACCATCCTGATTAACATATATGTATGCATATTGTTTGGTTGTTTTGTTTTGAGCTATGGAAAATATAATGATGTTTTTTATTTTATTTTTGAATATGAACACATGTTAACCATATCACAAGGAGTTAATTTTTCTTCATGTGACATTGATATATTATTCTCACAAACATTTGATTGTTAATTTTAAAAATAATGTATGCATCATAATTAGAAAAGGAATCATGATAAAATTGTTCATTACTTATGTAGGGATTAGTTTAGATACAAATAATAGAAACTCAAGATCTAGATATGAAAAAATAATAACTAAGGTTAAATCATAATTCATGAAATAAGGACAAACTAGCAAATAAATAAATACAAATGTTAAAAACTTAAGATCAAGATATGGATAATCAATACCTAAGCATAAATAATAATGTACCATAAAAATAAACAATGAAATTAATAAAATAAACAAAAAATAAATAAAACTAATAACATATATAAAACATAATGAAATTCAAGAAACAAACAAGTAAATAACATTGGCGTGAATGAGATACTAAGATATTACTCTTCATGATTGGTCCCCAGAATTAGGGAGTACCAAATAGGATAGTGTGAAAAATTAGATGAAAAGGGGATGTAAAATAATAATGAATCTATCACTGAGCTAACTCTAGAAGCCTTATGTAGCTAAACCCTACCTATATAGTCAATGTGGACCATTAGGCCAAATTTAGTTCTCCTAAGAATTGTTAAAGAAGAAAAGTGATGACAAAGATTAGATTGAAAATGATTAAAGAAAAAAATAGGAATGACTCACAAAAAAACAAGAGTGTAGGATTGTCTTGTAAAATGATGAAAGTGTAAGTAAATAAATATGGGTAAATTAAAATAGGAATGATAGTGGATAAGTTCTCTTGGGCTACCCCATGTATCCAAGTGTTGTCTACGTTGTTCATGTGGACCTTCGGCCAACATAGTTTTCCCATAAATGGGAGTGTAATGAATGGATATTTATTAAAGTGACCATTTTAGAATAAAAAATACCCACTCAAGTTATAGGCTAACACCTAAGGGAATGGGATAATCCAAAGATTTCCTAAATGATAATATGTGATTAAATGCAATGGAGACATCATGATTTTGATAAAAGGCTCCCCACCTATGAGATATTTAATGTACAAGGAAAGGATTATCCACATGATACTCAAATATTTCGACATAGAATATAACCACTAGGGAAATCCAATTTCCAATAGGATGACAAATTGTGCCAAAGTATTGTGGCTCTATATCTCTTTTTTAGATTTTTATATTTTTGAAGTTTTTGGATTTTTAGGAATTTATGAATGTTTTTAGTTTTTGGAATAAGATATTTATATGAGTACTTGGAAAATATAATTTATAAGGTGACATAAATATATGTAAAAAGAACCATCTATCAAAATAAAAATAACCTTGGGTAGTGGCTAAAATAATAGTTAAACTAGTTAAAATAGGGCCATCTTAGAAAATAGGGAGAGCATGGAGGATAAAAGGACTAATATTAAAAAATAGATTCATTTGAAAAATAAATATACTTTAAAATCATATTAGGATGTGAATAAAATAGGATGGAGTGATAAAGCAGTATCATCAAAGAGATAAAATAAGTTGTCTCAATAATTACCAAACATAAAAACTAGGTCAAAAGCTTGTTGATATTCTAAAATTCTACTGACAAGGATGTGTTGATGATGACCAAATATAGAAACTCACTAAACTGACCATTGAATTTTTTTGTAGTACTTTTAGGTCATAATCAAGATAAAGACAATAATAATATATGGGGAAGGATAATATTGGACTCAAGAATGGAAAAATAAATGAAGGGGCATAGGAAAGGATGCAAAAAATTTCCCCAAGTAGGGGCTCTCATAGAAAATGTTTATTTAAGTCAAGAATAAAAATTATTGATATTCATAGTGTTCATGAGATCATCTAGCTCATACCCTTTCACGGTATCCAAATTATATGCCACATAACCTTAACTTACAGTGACAATGAAAGGACCCAACCAATTCAAATAAAAATTTCCTTTCTTCTCACATTTGACATTGGTATTTTTATGATTATATCATAATAAAAGATAACCCACTTTAAACTCTCTTTAGATGATGAATTATTTATAAATATGATGTAGTTAATTTTTATATGCTTTGATATGAATCAATACAGTTAGTTATTTCTCATTCAAGAGTTCCAACTCTTGCAACATGACCACTCTATAATCTTCATCATTAATGATGTCATGTAATGAAATATGTAGAGAAAAACTCAATCTTAATCAATACAATGGACTCAAAGATACAAAATAAGGAGTAGGATGTTACACTAGTAGGTGTGTAGACACTGGTATAGTAGGCTCAAAGGGTAAGAAATAATTGTAAGTGCCAATATCAAACAACTTTATTAACAATATTCTTAAGGATTTTGATAATGGTTTTAGTATATTCCTTATTTTGGCCAAGACATTGAGGGTAATAGGGAGTCAACCATCTGTGCTTAATATGTAACTTTGTTCAAATGATATTCATGTACTTGTTATTTATTAACTTACAATATCAAACAAAATGAAAGAGGGAGTGCCATATCATAAGCTGAGGTAGTTACAGATGAATATGGAAATCTAATTGTTAGTTACATAAGTGAGAGGGACTACCTCAACCCACTTTGTGAAGTAATTGGTAGTAGTTAGGATATCATTATGGCCATCTGAAGAAGTGGGGTTTATATTACTTATGAGATAAATTCCCCATGTATAAAATATATATGAATAATAAATAGGTTGAATCACTCATGATATATCATGTTTTAAATCACCATGATTTTGGAAACAATGCATTTATTGACATGAGTACACACATCTACTTCCATTATGGTCCAATACTAGTTAGTTATAAAGAGTTTCTTAGCAAGGATCATTCCTCTTGTATGGGCCCAAAAAATCCTGTTGTGTATGCATTTAAGTGATAATTCTAATTGACTTGTGTTTAAAGATAAAATAAATGTCCCATTGTATCCTCTAAAATATAACATACCTATAAGTAAAGTGTAATAAGATGCATTGTGAATAAATGACTTATGTTGGTTACATGATAGGTCAGTGGGAATAATATGCTAATGGAGATAGGTATGTACATATAGGTACAAATGGGAATCAAGACCAAAAATACCACATACTATTTCACTATTTGAATGGATGTAAGATATAATGAGAAGGTTTTTGATATGAAATTGATGTTCTCAAACATTGGAAGGTATCACTATCAAACACCCAAAAATGGACATGGTATCAACTAATATATTATTGGCTCTAGGTATTCACTCAAAATGGAAGCATTTGAAGTGTTTATTTAGATTATCAAAACTGCCTTTATAGGGCATGAGTTTCTCATCCTTGGTTTGATATTGGTCTATAACCTGATTAATGATCAATTACAAATCATCATAGACAACCAATTTTTGAATTATCCACTATAATAGTAAGGTAGGGCCTTATAATAAGTGAACCATTTTCCTCATATTATTAATGTACATAAAATCAAACTATCTATTTAATTTTCACCCATAAGAAGGTTTTTCAAGCCTTCCTAATTAGATGATAACATATAATCAATTTTAGGTTTTGGGTGGCCCAATTGGTCAAGTGAATCTCTATGTTGGGCTAGCTCCCTTGATGCTTCACCCAAAAATATAATTAACCAACTAAAATTCTAAAGAAAAGGGTTGAAAAGGGACTAAAACATGTGGAGGTGATGCACCAAATTTAGTTTCCTCTACTTGTGAATGCTTTCATTATGAAACTTTAAGATTACAACCTAATTTTAAAACTTCAAGATAGCTCCTCCCACACAAGTATTTCTATATGAAGGCTATGGATAGTAAAATAACCAAAAGAGGCCTACCATAAGACACTAATTAATATAAACATTTAAACTTAGAAAACAATTTGATATACTTCATATGACATGTGGAAATAGGACTAACTCACATAGAGGCATGAACGAAAAGGATAAATGCAAGAAAGTAGTACAACTATCACTAACATTCATCAACAATTCATCTCAAATTCACTAAATGTAAGACCAAAAAAGTTCAACTCAGTTTGAATTTTATTTCAAAGGAAATAACAAGTATCAAATTTTGCACATCTTTGTCATACCCATTTAGAGGTTACATCAAATTCCTTTCCAGACTTCCTTTATAGAATAAGAGAAGAAAGAAGGAATGATAAGACAAGAAGAGAACTCATTAACTATCTTTCATCATCAAATAAATTACAAAATATAAAGGATTTAAAATCAAGTCTATTAGGAGTGTGTTTTCATCTTATTTCTTAACCTTCTAGACCAAGTGTTAATGAGGTTCTTCATGAAGAGTGGCATGGAAGGCCATATTGGTAGACTTTATACTTATTGAATCTAACTACATTTTCATGGAGTTACACATCTACTAATCTGAGGAAATTTATAATTTTTCCTATTGACACTTGGAATGCTTGATAATCTTTTATGCTGACTATCACCTCTTGTAATGCTTTTTTTTCATGTGAGATTTGGACTTGAACTTCAAACTTCTTCTCATCCCATATTCTTTAATATTAGGATTTTGTCACTCAATAAAAGTCTATGTCTATGATTTGTAAACCTACAAAATTACTTTTTACTTCATAGAGGTACTATATTAGTTCATAGAGTCATTGTATGAACATTAAAAATAAAGTTGAAGTTGAGTCTTCACACTTGCTTATCAAGAGAGTAATAAGATATCTTCATTGCTATGAAAGATCAAAGTAGCACTCAAAGTTAAGAATGGTTATTATCACTATGTTATGACTTTAAAATATTTTATAGATGATGTTATATTATGTTCAATATGCTTTTATAGACTTTTAACCTTTGAAATCTTTAAACAAGTCTGTAACTTTACCCTTTCGAGGCTATATTGGTCACATTTCTTCATTTAGTCCTAGTTGTAAACTTGTAACTTGTGTTATTACTATGAAATATTATTAAATGATTTGTAAGGGACTATAATATTTCTATCCTATCTTGGATATTATCTCTTAATATATTATTAGGCTTGTCTTATTGAAAATATTACAATTAGGCTCAAGAAAATAGTCTTTTAAGCCATTCTTTCATACATTTCCTCCCACATGTGCCTACTAGTGGATCTATAATATTACCATGAGTGTTTAGATACTATATCCAAATATTTTTTATGCCATACCAATCCATTTTATGAACTTATAATATAAAAACACTCCATCGGGTCTCTTTGAGAGGTTTTATATATCAAGGATTATTAAGGGTCTCTACTTATTAAGGATTATTAATAAATAGGTCTCTACTTAATAATCCTTTAGGTTTTAAATAAGTTTTAGGAAGCATTTTAGGGTCTCTACTTATTAAGGATTATTCATAAATAAAAAATACTTAATATACAAATAAATAAAAATATATTTGAATAGGAATACCCTATTAAAATATCTAATATCCATTTTTAACCATGAAAATTCTCCTCCAAGTTACCACATGATGAAATTGGGCTTCTCAAAAAATGAAGATTGTTGGTGAACTCATGAGGTGACTATTTGGGCCTAAAAAAGGTGTAAATGTGTTTGGTTTAAATGGTAAACACAATTATGATGTATATTAAACCTACCATGAAATTTTTAAATATTTTTTTCAACTAATTGACCCCTCAAGTCTCTTGGAACATGCATTATGACACTATTAGGGTTTATGCATAGTCCTATTAAAGTGTTTCTAGAAAGTCCTTATTTAACAATTTATCCATATTTAAATGAATTAAAACCTCATATTATATTTCACCAAGGTAATATTAACCTAATAATGGAATTAAATTCTCAAATCATATCAACACTTAACAATTTTTCTTCAATGTATTGGATACAGGCATGTAGGTGTCTCAATAGGCTTCATGAATATTGATCTTTGAAGTTGACTTTTATTTAGTTGGTTGTGACCTTATTAATTATATTAGTAAGTTTATATACCTTAATATTTATATAAACTCTTAAAACCATTTTATCTCTTCCTATCCATCAAAAGTATGTCTTTTTCTCTCATCTACCTGTAACAGGCTTGTAGGTGCACTTTCATGCCTAAAGCCCTATTCTTCTAAAGAAACTTGATTATAAGTGATAATTTTCACTAAATATAAAGTATTAAAAACATTATAACCATTTAAATTTCTTTATAAATCCCCATATCCTTTGTTTAATTCCACATTAGACACAAATAACATATTCTTCAATTTTTAGTAGGCAGACCTGTAGGTCTCTATTAGGACTAGAACTTTATTTCTTGTATTTTACTCTCTCTAAGCCTATTTGGCCAATGGTAACATTATGAAAAATGTATTATATTAATTTATGACTTACTCAATGATACTAATGGGTTCAATTTACCTTGAATCCTCACTCAAACATAACACAATTATGCTTCTTGACATTGTAGAGTCTATTTGAAAAGGTGTCTATTTCTAACATGACTGACCACATATAACTTAATGAATTTACATATTCAGCCAAAAAATACAATGAATTAATGATCCAAATTTATTTAAATTTAAATGTTTTAACCATTTGTAGAGATTATAAATCAATTTCATATTGGTTTCTCCAAGATGATCCTAAGAACACTATTGCTCTCCTAGACCTTCAACAGGCCTAGGACACTCTTCAATTCAAGAAGCTTGATTTTTTGTAATATTATTAAAACAATGTATATTTAAAGTTATTAATTATTTTTAATTTGTTTTATGCACTCTATTTTAACCTTCACAACCCATATTCCATATAAGAACTTACCATTTTCTGCCTACTTCCTTAGCACAAGTCTATTGGTGCTTCTTTCATATGACTTGGCCATTCTTGTGCTCTCCTTTCTTCACATGGAATATAAAAATTATCCATTATTTTAATTAGGTATATGATACCTTGTTATTTTTATAAAACTCATTTCCCATCATAAATTTTGCCTAGTACACCCCAACATGCATATATACCTATAGGTGATTGTTTTAGGCTTGACATCTTCTTTCTTTGCCCTTTGAATGATTATACTGATTTGGATGATGTAATGGATGGATAATTGAAGTAAAAAAATCCATTTTATAAAATTTATAATTATTAAAATTTCATATTTTTTAAATATTCTCCATCCAACTTGTAGACCTACAACCTACTGGCATGCATAGGTACACTAGCTTGTGGTATCTCTATTCTTAAAAAATATTAGAGAGAGTTTGATGTTTTTATTGGGGTTACTAAAAAATCATGTAAATTTAAAGGAATAATATGATTTTACCACTATTTTATCTACTCCCAAAATGTATAGAGGTTTGCTCATTGGTCACAGGTTTGAATTCATTCCTTCACTCTTAGAAGCTTGTTATAGGATATTAAGAACAATGACCCCAATGATATATTGTTTAAAATTTTATGATTTTTTTAGGAGGAATGATAGGTTAATATCATTTTATTTAATACCACTTAAGGTGAGAAAAATTAAAACCAATCAAAACCAAGCCTGTAGATTCTCATCTAGGTCTACAACTCATTCAAAATAAAGGTTTTGATATTTTGATGTTGGAACATTATAAATAGGTACTATAAAATGGTGTGATAAATATAATATGGTCTTAAATTTTCCCATGTAACCATTAATTTTCAACAACAAGACCAAAAATGCCTATAAACTATTAAAAATTGAGACTATGGGGTTTGAATTCACCTTTTTTGCTCCTTAACTCCTTAGTGATAATTCATAAAACTAAAGGGATTGATTATAGAAATAATGAAAAAAAATATAAGTTCATTAGGTTCCCCTTATTTTCCCAATATCTTTGGATCCAATTCTCTCTTTCTCCTCTATGAACTATCCTCAAATCGATGACCTTTATGAGCTTGCCAAGTAGACATATGTGTAGACATATAAAATTGGCCACCAATGGATTCATATTATAATTTGGATTAATTATTACCAACCTTTACACATCTAGCCTAAAAATTTCTAAACATCTCAAATTTAGCTTCATAAAATACAATTTAGCTTATAAATCAATTAAATGGGACCAAATATACACATGAATTAATTCAAATCTTTCAAAATGTTAAAAAGCCTAAAAATAATTAATTAACATGAAAATAAAATCAAATTCCTAATTTTAATTATCCATGATAAATTAAACGAATTATCAAAAAGGAAATTCAAAAATCAAATAATATCAAAGGAATTCATAATTACCTTTTATGAGTTGTCCAAAATCCAAAATATCCCACCCATGCCTATTACATGTTAATCATGAGGTTTGGACACATTTTAACTATATTGGGGTTAATTAAATTAAAAATGTAAGGTTTTAACCAATTCCAAGCCCCAACTACACCCTAACTCACCTTAGGTTAGGATGAATCTTAAAACCTATAAATATAAGTCTAGACCTCTTCATTTAAAGAGCTTGAACATAGTACTATTATAATGCAAGTTTTTGAGCAAGTTTTCATGACCATAGTGTTATAATGACAAAAACCCAATCCAAGCCATAAATCTAAATAAAAAAAGCATGAGCCAAACCATGGTGCCAAGGGGAGAGGAGCCATACCACTCTATTTTCCAAAGATTTCTTGATCATAAGCTGAGCAAGCCAAATGAAGAAATTTCTTGGGGTATTTAAAGATGGTAAGGAAGGTATGTTTTCTTGAATTTTAGTTGTACTTTCTCAAAAAAAAATATTAATCATGATCCTCCCTTTGATATAGGAAAGATAGTGTTATGCTTGTTAGTGTGATTTTTTCCATTTTGATTTGATTTCATTGTGAAGCTAACATATGATCTAAACACCTTTCTTAGATTCATTGATCACAAATGGATTTCCTGATGGGACCATTAGAACCCCACATAGTAAGGATATGAATATGAAATTCATAAATCATCAAAATAATGCTTGAATATCATTAAAATTTCAAATTTGTCTTTGATTTTGTCGTATTTGGGATTATTTTTCTAACACAGATCTACATAGAGATTGATATCAATTAGGCCTAACTAGCATCAATTTGGCTTAAATTGACCATAGTTATACCCAACTAAGCTCAATCCTATATTACCATTATTGGTTGGATTGTAGGCGTAAAATGGGTTTACAAATCATATTTTGATTCTTTCTATCAGTTTTTTTCATGATTTCTTGGTTTTAATAGAATTTAAACTCCTTCACTAAACTTTGCCTTGTAGGTTTTCTCAAAATTTTATCTAACCAAGGCCTAATTTAACATTTTTATCTTTTGTGGGTTTTCCTTTTGGGTTCATAGTTTATCGATGATGGTCTTAATCTACTAAAATTAGTTCTTCATAACTATCATCAATTCTCTTTGAGATCAACCAGTGATGGTCACCTTTAAAACAACATCAATCATTTTTAACCAACCACAGTCACTGTGTGTTCAAAACATTAAAAACCAATATCTCCTTTCCCAAATTTCATTTACTCACACTCAAAATTGATTCAAATAATAAGGTTATTATCTAACAATTGTAGGTCATGGACATGATTAAAACACAAATTTTCAAGATTTGAATGGTTTTCCACTTCAATTTGGTGTTTTAAAAGGAATCTAGATAAATCAATCACACTTTGTTTTGGTATTGAAATAAACATGTTAGATATTACACATTTGGATATTGGTGTTTAAAAGTAACTATAAATGGCTAAGTATTAGAAACACTTCATTATTGGTTCTTAAAATGAATTATTAAGTCATGAATACTTACTTTTGGTGTTTAAAAATGAACATAGGCTACATCTTCCACATTTGTATTTTTGGGCTTAAAAAAACATACATGCTTTTGTTTTAGTTGGTTTTTTGTTTAATTCTTTCAATATTTTATAGTTAAGACAAGGGTCCAACTAAATAACATCATTACATTTCAATTTGGTGTCTAAAATCAAACTTCACTCATAATTGATTATAAACATTTTGCTGTGTGTTTGTGTTTTACAAAAATAATAGTGTGTGTATGATCTCCCCCATCCCTTATATGGAACTCATGGGATCAAAAGTGGCTTTTAATTGAATTTATTTCCTAGTCCAAGGCATAGAAATAGAGTTTCCTAGGTTCTCCCTAAAACCTTCATGGTATTGGGCGATCTAAAAATAACCCTAAAGTTTTTCTACTAGTCTTTATTTTCATGCATTTTGGCTTATGAATGTGAAGTCATCACCTCTCAATAGTTATATAGGGAAAAATTTACTCAAATATTCATATTCCTATAGTGTTTCAACCATGCTCCATATTGGGGTACACAAAAATGGAAATGCACACTACTAGAGCTAGGGGGTTGAGCAGTTAACCTCTCCTTTAATGAAAAAGGCTTAAGTCAGGTCTGCTCAACTAGGGGATACTAATAAGGAGTCCATGTATGGTATCATCATGTAAATTAATAAACCTTTGCATGATAATTTTATTTAATTAACTCAATTGACATGATACTTCTATTATGTCAGCCATACATGGGATCAATCTAGATGGTCATAACTTGTAAGTTTTAGTCAACACCACTTACCACACCTTGATAGGATTTAAGATGATATACTTAGTTGTATGTCCATCATTTACTATTTTATTTCTTTTTTATAGACTCTAAACTTTATTTTTTAAACCATGTCATATATGAGTTTGTTTGACTAAACTATTTAATTATTTGAGGACGTGTTATGTCATCTGTTTGACACGTTGATTTAACTTAGAAGACTTTTTATGTCAAAAAATTTGTGTGTGTCACTTGATTTAAATAGGTACCATTGTCATTCTCAAATAAATTCAAGTTTTAAGCCTTATAAGTTTTTTTTAAAAACATCATTACATCTTTTGAGATTGCTAACATCATTAAACTACTCAAATTGTTTCAATTAACTTGTCTTGTCTTGTGTCTAAATTGTCATTATTTTAAACAAGTCATTTGTGCTTTGTTAGATATTTGTTTAAAACTATCATGATATTCAAATTTTCATAGATTTTTATTCATCAAAACCTTAGTTTACCTAAGTTGAGTCTTTGATTAATTGTAGAGTAAAAAATACTCTACGTTTCATTCTAATTTTTAGTTGCACACTACAAAATTTTGTTCCCACATACTTTGGCTCATGACAAAAAAGTTTTGAAACAAAGTGAAGGCTTGTTTTCCTTTTGATTTATTTTTGTCTAAGTTTCAAAATTGAGTGGAAGCTGCCAAGTGTCACCAGCCTATGCACCTTTCATAATTTTTATAAGTTGGTCAAGACATGCCACGTATCTCATAGCAACTCAGCGAAGCGCAACAAGTGTTGGCATCGACATTTCATATTGGCATCCACATTTCAAATCTCTTTTTAGCGGAAGGTTTCAACAAGCTAAGTATCAGGATCAGGTAGAAAGTGCCAAGTGGTAATCAAAAAATATTTTAATCTACTTTTCTAAAAGTGATAGAAGATGCCACGTATCCCAGCTGAAGAGAGAAGAAGCCACCACATGTCAAGATTTGAATTATCTTAATTTTGCTTCATCAATATCGCAAAGACTATGGTGTGTCTCAAGTTTTGTTTTTGAAGCAAACGAAAGCTACCAAGTGTCACTGTCTATGTAAATATGAAATGAGGCCTGATTGTTTCTATAATATAAATAGAGTAAAGTGGAGACCAACACGTGTCACCTTCTACAGGTTTCTCAAAAGGTAGATAAAAGTAGTGGAGATCACCACATATCCCAAGTTAAGTAAAGTAGAGATTGCCACATGTCCTTTGTTGAGGCAAGCAGAAATTGCCACCTGTCCCTATGCCTTTTAAAAGTTGCTCAGGTGAGAAACACTATGGGTCATATTTTCTATTTAAGTTGTTAAATTTTCAAAGAAGCAGATTGCGACAAGTGTCAAAGGTGAAAAATTCTTGAGTGAAGATATAGTAAGAGTGTAGGTAAAGCTGTAGAACATGCCAAGTGTCATTCTCTAATGTTTCCTAAGTAAATAAGGTTTTCAAGAAATTAGCCAAGTGTCCTCTTCCATTTAATATAAGGGAGCGTCCCATGATCTATTTCAGCCAGTGAACTACTGAAAGACAACATTTTAGAATCTAAGAAATATCCTCTGTTAGACACTTCCAGTTAGGTTAGATTTCAGTTGGGCCGTTAGATTGCGAACATGCAGACAATTTGGAGTGAATCCAAGGATATAAATAAGGGTGTAGAGATCACCAAAAAGGAGATACCAGAAATTTTTTTTTGAGAGAATTATTGTTAAGAGTTTTAGACTTTCTAGAGCTGTGATTAGGAATATCATTTTGCCTTTGTTCTATTTTCTTAAGTTGGAAAGTTTATGTAACTGTGCATGTTTCTATGCCTCTTATATGACTGGAGAATTAATAAGCAGATTGAATCATGTGCCTTTGTTGATATTTTTTGTGTCATTGCAAAAGTAGTCTAAGGTATGTTGTCAAGGTTTTTAGGCTTTCTAGAGCTGTGATTAGGAATATCATTTGCCTTTGTTCTATTTTCTTGAGTTGGAAAGTTTATATAACTGTGCATGTTTATATGTCTCTTATGTGATTGGAGAATTGATAAGAAGATTGAATCATGTGCCTTTGTTGATATTTTTTGTGTCACTAAAAAATTAGTCTAAGATGTGAGCCTCTGTTTCTATTGTTTTCATCTTTTACATTGATCATGCCTTGTTTGCTCTTAAATGTAATTGAATCTTACATATAGTCTCACTATGCTCAAGATTAAGATTGAATTACATTCAGGCACATTTCCATAGTTATATTTTCTTTCTTACATTTGTGTTTCTGTTAAAATTCCGATCCCTTTTCCTAGTATACACTTGATATAAAAAAGAGACCATCTTCTTAAAAATCTGGAGGTTGTTTCAAGTTACAAGTCCCACATCTTGAAACTTCCCATTATTGGTGTTAGAAACAAGCACAATTTTAACCATCAACAATTTTTGGCCCACCCAGTGGGACCAATCTTAAAGTTTCTTTTGCCACCTTTGGTAACTAGTCCATGAAGAAGAGTCAACCAGTTTATACCAATACCAAGAGCAAATATGGGAGCCCCTATAGCCCTAATAAATTATGCAAGTTAGAACACTAGTAGTCCTTTGATTCTCGTAATACCACCAGCCACTTGGGACCCTATCCTAGTTAATGCCTTGAAAGCTCTACCCAAATTTAGTGGGCAAGATTTTAAAACACCTGAAGAACATCTACAAAATGTATCAGATGTCTGTGCCATACATGTTGTCACACAATAAAATGTGGCCATAAGATTATTAGCAGCTTATTTTAAAGGGAAATCTCTAGAATGGTACTAGTCCTTGACCCCAAATACCATCTCTACATGGGATCAATTCAGAGATATTTTCTTTGAAAGATTTGAAGAGAAGGGTGATAAGTCTTCTTTATTATAGCAATTGATTACCATCCAAAGGGCACCATAAGCAGTGATGACTAAATTCAATTCTAGATTTCAAAAGACTTGGGAAAGAATCCCTACTATAGCTATACCATTACCAGGTATGGCTATAGTTTTCTATCTTAAGGCTTTAGATTCAGACATATCTATTATGATTCAGTCGCTTTGAGGTCAGACTTTGTTGGAGGCTTATGACTATGCAGTCAGAGCTAAAAATAATTTGATAGATGCTAGAAAGTTGTCTCCAAGGCCTCCCATGCCCATGTTTCTATAGATTTCCTTTTCATTACCTCAATAAGTCCTTAAATCTATAGTCCCACCTGTGTCTATGTACACATATCCTCAACCACCTACTAAAGAAATTGTCCCTACTCAGTCATCTAAGCTGGATGATATTAAGAATATCTTAAGGACATTTTTTAATGAGCTAATTAATATGAAAAGATAATTAAATACTTATACTAAACCCCAATATCAAGGCTATCAAGGAAATAGATTTCCATCACATCCAAACCAATATTAGGGTCCTCCAAGGTAAAATAACCCTCAACCAACAAACCAATTAGTTGCAGTCCCTACACCCTCACAAACTATTCCTCCCAATTCAAATAGAGAGATTATTCTAGGGAAAAATAATTATGTAGTTGGTACCAATTTTTGGTGTTTCCCTTGCAATAATACTTATACACCTAGAGATTGTCCCATGGGTAATCTACAACAAAAGGTAGTAGAGTAAAGAAGAATGGATGGATAGTTTGCAAGCTCTAGGGATAATCAAGCCTACCAATATTTTGGTATGCAAAATTCAGTCCTAATGGCTCAGATGCAAGGGATGTCTTTGCAAAAAGAAGAAGAAATAGCCCTAGAATATGGTTTGTTCTCATGGGTTGAAGATGAAGAATCAGTATTCTTGAATGAAGGTTTTGCTTCCAAGAAACTAGTGGTGCAATCAGACTACTATATTAGATCAAAGAGAAGAATGCTATAACAACCTAAAGTTGTAAACAATGAAGTTATGAAAAATAATCCATTTCAAGGTCATCAAAATATAGTAGTTAGATAAGAAGTGCTTTAGCCAGTGCAAAATCAAGTAGTTCCTGGACAAATTCAAGAAAAGGCAAGATATCCTTATTTTCCAAGAATTCAAACTTTTGGACCAATAAATGTGGTGGATCAATTTTATAAGACTCCAACACAAGTATCAATATGGGATATATTGGCTATTCCTAAACAAAAGACACTAGTACGAGAAGCTTTACAAGGCCAAGTAGTGCCCAAATGTACTGTTATTAAAGGACCTACTAAAAAATAAAATCTCAAAGACACAGTTCATCTATAGATAATAGCCCTAGTGAACAATGCACCAGAGTTAAGCAAATCAAAACCGAATCCCTTCTAGTTAACTTTGATAGTTGGAAAGAAACTATTGCATAATGCAATGATAGATCTAGGGGCTAGTACTATAGTAATGCCTAAGCAGATACCTGATGCTTTAAAGATAAAATATGAGCCACTCACTAAAGGGGTCATGCAGCTAGATGGAAAAGTAGTACAAACAATAGGGAGAATTTAACAACTCCCATTACAATTATATACTTGTCCCAATAAAATTGTAAATCAAGATGTAGTATTCATAGATATACCTCTTATTTTTGGCTTATGTTTATCAAGAGACTTTATAGCCAAGATAGGAGGATAAATGTCCCTTGATTGGTCTCACCTCATCCTAAGAACCAAATATGGTTCAAAGATGAAGATATTATTTGAGCCATTATATAAGGATCACATCACCAATGAGCCAATTGCAAAGTTAGAGGTAGCTCATGCTATGATGAATAAAGAAGAAAGAGTTTTTGTTGAGGAGCTAGCTAAATGAACTAAACATGATCAAGAAGAGGAAAATGATCATTTATTAGCTATGATGCAAAGTGACCCATATGGAAATTATGACTCCATTGGTCTAGGCACTTATGTCATATTTGAGGAAGATCATAAAATCCCAAGTGTTTTAAAGGAAGAAAAGTCAAAAGATACCTCTTCTATTAATCCTTGGGTCTCTCAACATGAATTCAATATTCTGAGTGAGATATCACAAGTGTATGGCTTAATCTCTGATGAAGAAGAGATAATTTTTGACTTTCTTCTTACTTTTCAATATGATGTGGAGGAGCATGGACATTTTTTTAATCATGATTTGAATGATTTGTTTGAAATCATTGGGTCAGGTTATACTATTTTTCAAGGAAGTTGTGAGCTCATTATAGACGAACAAGACAGCATTGAGACTCAATTACATATGCAAAATTATTGAAAACTTTCAAAATTATCCTTTCAAGAGGTTGGTAATTTTAAAGTCATTAAAGAGGATGATCATGTAATAGAACCCAAGTTTGAGGTAGGAGATAAGAAAATAAATGATACATATCTAAGGGCTTCTATTGATGAGCAAAGAGTCACTAATTTCTTGATAAGACATGCCAGTATCAAGAACTAGCATTTGACAAGCTCCTAAGAACAAGAAGAGTTTATATATGTTGGAAGCAGTTTTGACTCAGACTTACTCGAATGCAGGCAAATCAATGTGGCATACAAAGAGAGCAAGTCACCAGAGCTATATCCAATTCAACCACTTGTCTAGAAATTTAAGCTAGCTTGTCATGAAGGGGACTTTAGAAATTCTTCTTTTGATCCAAGAGGGAGATAAAGATACTATGTATTATAATTAGAAAGTTTCCCCTTTCCATATTGTTTTGTTTTCACACTTTCTTTTAAATATGTGTTATTTGAACACTTAGTTGGTATCTCAGAGAGTTTTTTAAAAATCTTCAAAATTTCTCAATACATTGAATATCTTCTAAATCTTTAGAAATCCCCAAGGTACCTTGCATTGCCACTTGCATAATGTGTCTATCTCGCTGTCCCATAAAGATTGAGTAAGATTTGCTAAGGTTTATCCAAGTTTAATGCCATTTTGAGACTTGATAGGTTAATAAATACCTCTTAGCAAGAGTTAAAGATTACAGTTTCTCAAATATTCCTACATCTATGAGAAAACATCCTGCTACTTTCATTTTTAGTGCCTAGTAAACTTACTTCAGTGAAAGTGTTTCTATTTTGAGAAAGTTCATACCAGTTATCATAGAAAAGATATAGAGATGGAGGGAACATAGTCTTCACAACAAGGAGCTAGGATGTATGAATCCCTTGACAAGTTTCTTGTGAGCAAGTCATATGCTTCAGTGCCTACACAACCATTGAAGACCTATCTATGGACCAGAATCCCTAAAATTAGTCAAGCAAGTGATCCAGCAAAGATAAAGATTATGCAGATGGAGTCATGGACCCAGTTCTTCAAAGAGCTAGTAGCAAAACTCTTAGATAAGGGGCACATCAAAGGTGTCTTCAGAGAGCTAGAGTGGGGCAATATGAGACATTTACCATGAGGATATGGACTTCACAACTGGCATAATTCATTGTCCCAGCTGTACATCCATACCCTAACTTGGTCAAACTCTGTGCAGACTTGTTCCATGCACCCTCAAGCACCATTCAACAAGGTCCATTC
The DNA here is from genome assembly GCA_037957365.1 of Torreya grandis. Lineage (NCBI taxonomy): Eukaryota > Viridiplantae > Streptophyta > Pinopsida > Cupressales > Taxaceae > Torreya > Torreya grandis. Next base: position 727,049 of record JARHVA010003085.1, read on the forward strand.
ATGGTGCAAATCACACCACAAGCTATCAAGTACATGTTAGCCATGTATCACAATAAGACATCTATGTTTCTCACTATTGCTAAAATGCAAATAATGTGGGCAAACATCAATACTCAGTTGAGGTTCTTAATATTTGAATTACAAATGGGCAATGATGACACTACTATACCTACACTCCCTACATCAAGAGCTCAGTTCACACAACCTAGCAAAGATGCACTATCTATGATGGCTTTCATCTTTAGCATGAAAGATGATATGACAGTTTATGGAGAACAAATGGCTATCCTCTTTAGGTTGAAGACCATTGACAAAACTCAGGAGTATAGGCTTGACTTTTTTTAATAAAATACTTTCTCAATGGTGGAACAACTGGCCCATTTCAAATCAAAAGGGTTTTTTAGGTACTCTTCTTATTTGTTTCACCTTACACTGTATCATAACTCTGACCTCTTTGCCCAACATATGCATCTTGATATGTATGACCCAAGTTTTGATCTCCATAGGACCACTCCTGTGTCTGCATGGACACATATTTTATCAAAAACTAGTGATCCATATGAATTCTAAGAATTATTTATTATCCTTACTTTTTGTCACCTCAGCCTCGAACTAATTATGAATAGACTATTTCCAAGTGTTTCAAATCTTTTGGCCAGTTGCTGAATTTTGTGTGACTTATATTTTGGATCCCACCATACAATTATAAGAGTCCATGGTTTTTGTGGGGAACCAATGTTGCTACCTAAGATTTTGACTCTCAGGTTAGCATTCTTAGAGGTCACCAGGTAGGTATCTATAGTAGATAATGAATATGGCTCTAGGAAGAAGAAGAGGAAAATGTATGACCTTTCATGGATGACAACCAATATGGTATTAGAACCCAGAGACGTTGAGATTCTGCTGCTTAGAAAACTAGCCTTCCTAGGTTTCTTGCTAGTCAAAGACAAATGGGTATATGACCCAAATGGTTTCATACCTTCCTAGATAAGGACTGATAGGGTTGCAACTAGAATTGCACATGAAGGCTGCCCTTTTTAGAAAAATAGGAAAAATCCTAGAGAAGATACTCCTAGATTTTATATTGAATTAACAGACTTGCCCCTTCCACAAAACAAAACCTAGGAAACATTCTATGTTAAGTAGAGGGATTATGATCCTAAAGTCAGAATGACTTATGGCTTAAGAAAGACACTAAAGAATAAATATTAGGATGCTGAGAAAATAGAATCTTATTGGAAATATAGGCAAGAAATTTGTCAAGCAACCCATTCTTTCAAGAACATGGACTCAGATGAGATATGGGAAGAACTCTAGGATGAGTACCATCTCTCCCCTATAAATAACATAGAGAAAAGTAATTTGTCAACACCGAGTGTAGAGCCAAAAGCCAGAACATGGTCTAGCCAAGAGTGATAGGCCTCAGGGAAAATTGTAACTGCAGTAACTATATCTGTTTGGCCTCAATCTCTCAGCATCATGGAAAAGCAAAAGAGTGTGGTGCCTTCATCACCAAAAGCTTTCCCATTGGCATTAGTTATTGAAATTTCTAGTTCTCCACAAGCATCACTGATGATAGTAGTAGATGTGGAAGGAAAAGAAACATATCCAGAAGAAGAGACACCCAAGAAGTGAAAGAGGGTGTAGTTTTAGTTTGATTTAGAAGAGGAGGCAGACCCCCCACAACACCAATTATAGAGTACTATAATTTCCCCTCATGTAAGTATTATTCCTCCTTATCCTTCTCAATATCTTTCTTATCTTATTGGCATGATGATTCTATCTAGCTAGATGACATCCCCTACCACCTTCATCATTCCCATTTCTCACTTCACCCCATCTATACCACCTCAAGCTTTAATGTTACCTCACTTTTCCCCTTCTATTCCCAAGAAACTTTCCCCTTAGATTTCCCATAGCCAAAAATTGGCTGTTTAATATGGTTTGCCACAGGGACATCCTTTTGTGGGTGGGTACATTGCCTCTCCTTCTACCTTCCAGACCTAAGTAGATGCTACTAGGAAGGCAAGGGGAGCTTGAAGAGAGGAAAAGAAGATCATGGAAAATAAAGCCTTGGCTACACCCCATCTATAGTCACAATTTGACCTAATTTAGTAACAACTAATGGTGACTCATTTATCACCAAATGTAATCAAGCCAACTGAGCAGATGTAACCAAAAGACTACACGATGAATGCAATGGCCATTGACATGTCCCTCTTCAAGCCACAAGACAAAATTGAGTTGCTAACTGAATCCATTTCTATAGTTGTTGAAGACTACCTGAAGACATCAAGGAGGCTACAGAAGATGGAGGCCGATTTAGCCAAGGAAAAGGCAAACTATAATAGTGTGACCACATAAATCAATAAAAGAGACAATGAGATAGAAAATCTGAATAAATAGTTGTAAGATACTATTTATCTTCAGACTCATAGGGTAGTCCAGGCCCAAAATGATTCCTTAAAAGTAGGGCTAACAAAGGTAAAGGATGTAGTAATGACCCTAAGGCATGAAAAGGTAGCATTTCAAGAAAAATGCAAGGAACACCTGTTGTAGGTTATTCAATTACAATAGAAGCTACTAGCCGAATAGAATAATACTGTGGCTATACAAGCCCAATTTCAAGTCGAGCAATAAAGAGTAGCACAATTGACACTAGAGCTAGCCAATAAGCTAAAGAATGTTAGAGTGTTAAGTTTGGTGAAGGAGATCTATGAATCCATGTGGAAAAGAATCTCCTCAAAGATTATTTAGCTTAGGCCTTCTCTCACCTTCCTACTAAATGTACAAAAATTGTGTGAAAAGGTGGAGAATTCAGTTGCAAATACTCTAGCTATAGTTTTTGGGAGAGTAATGGACTCTAAAATGTTGCTACAAAAGCTTTATGATGCAACAAATGCAACATTGTCAGTAGTAGGAATTGAGAATAGAATGGTCACTGCTAAGTGAGTGAATGAGGTTCTCAGTTGCAATTTCATAGCCATCAGTTACAGAGAGCTCCTAGATGTCATGAAAGAAGGAATAAGTGAAATGAAATAGCACATTGAAGATCCAGTGCAATTAGGTCTTCTTTCTCCATTTCTTGATGACAACATGGTGTTAATGGTTGATGAAATTGAACCTTTATTGTTAGCCAAACAGAATGATTAGATAGTTTTTAGGATCTAAGGGATGATTCATCAGTCCTTGAAGTACACACTGTCTTGGTTCTTATTTCCCAACTCAAATTCAAATTGAAGGCTATAGTTTAGATTGTGAAAAAAAATTCATATAAGGATATTATTAACCTTGATTTAGCCTTCAATGAATTGCATAATAAATAGGGGTTATCTAATGATGAGTGGTCTTTCTACCAAATAGCATTGTTAAAGCTATAATTTAAAAATTTTGATCTAGCAGGAGTTGTGGTTTCTTTTTTAGTAGGCTAAAAAGTCCTTGGGGTCACTAATAACTGTAGAGTAAAAAATACTCTACGTTTCATTCTAATTTTTAGTTGTACACTACAAAATTTTGTTCACACATAATTTGGTTTGTGATGGTGAAGTTTTGAAAGAAATCATGGGCTTATTTTCCTTTTGATTTATTTTTGTCTAAGTGTCAAAATTGAGTGGAAGCTACCAAGTGTCACTGGCTGAGGCACCTTTCATAATTTTTATAAGTTAGTCAAGATGTGCCATGTATCTCATAGCAACTCAGTAGAATGTGACAAGTGTCGGCATCTACATTTCATATCAGCATCTAAATTTTAAATCTCTTTTCATTGAAAGGTTTCAATAAGCTAAGTATTAGAATCAGGTGAAAAGCACCAAGTGGTAATCATGGAATGTTTTAATTTGCTTTTCTAAAAGTGACAGAAGATGCCACATATCCCAACTAAAGAGAGTGGAAGCCACCATGTGTCAAGATCTAAATTATATTCATTTTGCTTCACTGATATAGCAAAGACTGTGGTGGGTCTTAGGTTTTGTTTATGAAGCAAGCGAAAGCCACCAAGTGTCACTATTTGTGTAAATATGAAATGAGACCCAATTGTTTCTATAATATAAATAGAGTAAAGTGGAGACCAGCATGTGTCACCTTTTTTAGGTTTCTCAAAAGGGAGCTAAAAGTAGTGGAGATCACCACATATCCCCAGTTAAGTAAAGTAGAGATTGCCATGTGTCCTTTGTTGACATAAGAAAAAATCACCACCTATCCCTATGCCTTTTAAAAGTTGCTCAGGTGAGAAACACTATGGGTCTTATTTTTTGTTTAAGTTGTTAAAGTTTCATAGAAGTGGATTGCGACAGGTGTCAAAGGTGGAACATTCTTGAGTGAAGATATAGTAAGAGTATAGGTAAAGTAGAGAGCATTTGTGTGTCTTTGGTAAAGTTGTGGAACACACCAGGTGTCATTCTCTGGTGTTTCCTAAGTAAACAAGGTTTTCAAGGAATAGGCCAAATGTCCTCTTCCATTTAATAAAAGGAAGCATCCTGCGATATGTTTCTACCAATGAACTACTGGAAGATAGAGCGCTTTAGAATCTAAGAAATATCCTCTATTAAACACTTCTAGTTTGGTTAGATTTTAGTTGGGCCATTAGATTGGGAACATGTAGACAATCTAGAGTGAATCTAAGGTTATAAATAAGAGTGCAGAGATCACCAAAAAGAAGGACATACCAAAGAGAATTTTTTAAGAGAATTATTGTCAAGAGTTTTAGACTTTCTAGAGCTGTCATTAGGAATATCATTTTGCCTTTGTTCTATTTTCTTAAGTTGGAAAGTTTATGTAACTATGCATATTTGTGTGCCTCTTATGTGACTGGAGAATTAATAAGAAGATTGAATCTTGTGCCTTTGTTGATATTTTTTGTGTCATTTCAAAAGTAGTCTAAGCTGTGTTGTCAAGGGTTCTAGGCTTTCTAGAGCTGTGATTAGGAATATCATTTGCCTTTGTTCTATTTTCTTGAGTTGGAAAGTTTATATAACTATGCATATTTCTATGCCTCTTATGTGATTGGAGAATTAATAAGAAGATTAAATCATGTGCCTTTGTTGATATTTTCTATGTCACTACAAAAGTAGTCTAAGCTGTGAGCCTCTATTTCTATTATTTTCATCTTTTACATTGATCATGCCTTGTTTTCTCTTAAATGTAATTGAATCTTACATATAGTCTCACTATGCTTAGGATTAAGGTTGAATTACATTCAGGCGCATCACCATAGTTAGATTTTCTTTCTTGCATTTGTGTTTCTGTTAAAATTCCTATCCCTTCTCCCAGTATACACTTGATATAAAGAAGAGTCCAGCTTATTAAAAATATGGAGGTTGTGTCAAGTCACAAGTCCCACATATTGAAACTTCCCATTGTTGGTGTTAGAGACAAGCACAATTCTAACCATCAACATTAACTTTTACAAGTTTAGATGAAGCATCCAACAACAAGGATTAAGTAGTCAACCAATGACTAGTGTCATACCACAATAACATGTGATGAATCTTACTCCACCCCAAAATATAATGAGTAACATTACATAATAGTATGAACCATGAAACATACCCATGCTCCAAGGCAAAACATATTTCCACCTCAACAAGGGGCAATCAATGTTCCACCTCACCAGGTATCAATACACATACCTCTTCAATTGTAGACGAACATGTTGATCCAAAACCAAATGATGTCTAAAAAATAATGTACTAATATTGGTCAATGATAGATATAAAATCTCCAACATGCATCAACTTCCCAATATGGATTCATGTAACTAAGAGGTTTCAATTTTTCCTAAGTACCTATTAGGTAGCCATTTCCTTTCATGTAGAACATGCCACAAGTTCAAAGATAGTGTCTTATTTCATAAGTTCCCCTCAATCAATAAGGTATGAATAGTCAGTAACCTATCCTTATTCAACCTCAATAGACACATTATTGCTATATCCCTCCATCCCAATCATAGTATTCCTAACATCAAGCTTATATACTTGATACTAACTAGAATATTTCATAACCATAAGTCTAATTTAAATAATTGCACCCAAATCCATGTATGCATATTCTTGGTCCATTCCCTAGCCAATCCAACATTCCCCAATAAATTCTTCCATCATACCCTGATCAAAGTAATCCACTTGTGGCCACACATCCTTCACCTTAACAAGCCAATGATCCTATTGGTTTCCTTGCACAAGAGCTACAAAAAACTAAGGATATAATTACCCTAAAATAGACCAAAAATTTCAAGTTAGATGATGTATGTTCTTACACTTTTAACATGGAGTACTTGTAGATACCATTTCCTCCAAGGTATGAGCCATAAAAGTTTGAAAAATATAAGGGGAAAGGTGACCCCAAGGCCCATTTGATAGAATTATTTTTTGCATGCCAACCAGTGGCCTATAACAACATATACCTATTATTGTTTTTTCTAAGAAGCCTAGTAGGGAAATCATTAGAGTGGTTCTTAAATTTTCTCAAGAATTTAGTATATGATTTTGATGATATTTCAAACAAGTTCATACAACACTTCTCTTACAATCTAAAACATGATATTTCATTGGTAGACTTAACCCAAACTAAACAAAAAGTCGGTAAAAGCTTCATAAGCTATCTACAATGATGGAGAGCCTTTGTAAGCTAATTTACCCATAATCTAAAAGATAAGTAATTAGCCACTATGTTTACCAAAAATGTACATAGTGATATATCTTACAATCTAGAGTTGCAATGTGCACATACATTCAAAGAGATCATTGACAAAGGTTTATTGATCAAAATATCCCTTATTAAAAAATGGATCACTAAACTAGACTCAACAAATCAAAAACATAACCAAAACTAGAATAATGGCCAAAATCAATGTCTAGTCCAAACTCAAGTGTCAAATTATGATAAATCCAAACAATTCAATCACAATAAGAATGTTATAAGTAACTAAGTAATAGAGTTGTGACATGTCCAAATGGTAAAATTGCCATCTGCTCAACTCACACCACCTTTACAAATAACTCCTAACCAACAACCTCTTTAGTAAACATAGCATGCATATCTAGTGAAATAACCTAGACCAGTGTAGTAAATATAAAAAAAGAAACAACCTATGCCTTTGTAAAACCCTTCTCCAAGAATACATATGCCTACTTGTCATGCCTTTCACAAACTTGGAAAACCCATTGAAATAATATTTTGCAAACTTGTTATAACTAACTTGATTAAATAACCTACTATGAAATGGAAAATTCCTAAGGGAGATGACATTATAGACTAGTATAATCCAAATGAATTCTATGAATATCACCAGGTCAACAACCATAATTTGTAGCATTATGTGAAAATCAAACATGTCATTGAAAATATGTTAGAAAATGGAGATATCACATTGGATCATGGAGCTTTCACCTCCAATCAGAACCTTGGCATTTATCAAGATCCTTTTCCCCAATATAACAATCAACAATAATAGTGGCCAATGCAACATCAACAATAACCATATAAACAACCAAGACTAAACTAGTAGAACTAATAAAACCCATGGTAGAACCAACAAAGTCAAAATAATGGATGGAACTAAGGTTAGAATAGTACAAACAACCAATAAACCTATGATGAAATTACACATGACTATAATGTAGTTTTAGGCCATATTTTAGGAGGTCACATTATCACCATTTCCATCAATCCAAGACCAAGTACCAATCAAACAAGACCATTATTAATCATTCCTAACCAACTAACCTAAGCCAATAATCCTTCCTTTACTTGAGACCATATACAAGTGAAACAAAAAGAAGGTATCATCATGTTTATACCTTGTACAAATAAAATTTTGTTATCCCATGACCATGCACAAGTGCACCAACAACCAAGACTTATCCTAACTAATCCCCCTCTACCATAATTTGATAGAAATAATGGTCTTGTACCTAATCTTGATTTTGCAATCATAACTTAGCAATTAAAGATTACCATACCAAGCCCATAACTATCTACCACTTCAACCATCATCTAAACAACCATTATGCCTTAGAACAAGAAATTTCATGTTAAAAAAAAATGTTTGACATTGTGGAATAATTGTAGAATATACTAGCACAAATCTCCATTTTGGATTTATTGAGTACATCAACTATTCATAAAAACATCTTGATAAAGTTCCTTAGCCAACCCAAATTTTTAAATGACATATTTCCTAACAAATTTCAAGATTTAGTTGGACATCTAGCTCCAAACCAATAAGTAACCTTAAACCAAAGTGTTATGTCATCCCTTGGCCCACTACATAATAATCCATTATATATAAAAGTTTACATGAAGTGGTAAAAAGTGAAATGTGTCCTCATAGACAATGGATCAAGCTTGAATATCATGTCTCTAAATCTCATCAAGCTTCTCAGGTACATGATAATATATCTCCATGTAGAAATAACCACCATCAAATCCTACAACAATGAATAATGAGAATCACAAGGCACCATCAGCTTACTAATTATCATTGGGAATTTGACCCATGATATACTTTACCATGTGTTAGATCTTGATTTATCATATAATATGATTTTGGGTAGATCTTGGCTACATGAGATTCATGTAATCCCATTGACATTTCACCAGTATATCAAGTTATCCCATTCAGGAATGGAGGTTACTATTCTAGGAGATTTGCATCCATAAAAGCATTATAAACATTTAGAGGATAAGTTCAAAATCTATAACTACCATTGTGGCATGAATCTAGTTTCCAAGTAGGACAATGGGAAAGAAATACTTATTTATTTACTAGAGACCAATTACATTAACCCTTATACCCTTGATTCACTTTCCCACATACTGCCTCTTAAAATGTCTAATCATTATACCCTTTTGGATAACAGTCCAAGAGATTAATCAACCCATGACACCTTTCACATTAAAAATCTTACATAGAACCCTAAGTCCTTTGGAAGACCAAAATCCAAACCACTCATGCAATGAAAAATAAAGGGCAAAATCCATCAACATATTCCAACACCTATCACTTTCATAACAACCTTTAGCCAAGGAAAAGACCCTCTTAAATTTGATTAATCATGATTATATAATGACAAGTTGGCTGATTATTACAAGAACTCAAAATATCCCATTCCTAATCAGATCATGGAAACCCAAGACTATATAGGAGGAGATAGGATGAATCAAAGGGAACACTTGAGCCAGTTTCTATGAATATAAAGGAACCTATAGACTTGGATTTAAACCACCTAGGGGTCACCCCACATATCTTATTTGATTTTCATCACCAATGATTAGTGATGATGATTCTAGAAGCAAAATAGAGTTTAATCATAGCTAATTTTATGACCTAACCCATACCAATTTGTTTGATAATAATTTCATTTTTACCCTTCAAAATATTATTTTCCATAATCCATTAAAATTATATTATCCCCAATTAATAGATCGGGGCCAACAAGAATCCAATGTGATAGTTGCTGAGTTTCAGAATGATGAGGCCTTTTGTAATTTTTTAGGCCTTAGGACAATGTTCCATTGGGAAACCACAAAAAGGGTTCTCAATAAAGTTGGATCTTGAATCCTATTTAAGAGAGTGGGTGAACACCCTTATCCAAAAAAAATAAAAATAAAACATTGAGGTTCTAAATTGAAAACCTCTTTGAGGCACTTTCAGACCAAAGAAAAAGTAAAGATAAAGGCTAGTCTAGTGGTGAAAACTTGTTTCAGGTGCCATCAGATGGTAGTGTTCAACCTTATTCAAATATATACTAGGAAATCACCAATGATGAACTTGTTTATGGGTCTGAGTTTAGTCTTGAATAAGAATAGGATTTTGATCAAATCATTTAGATACCAATGATGGAAAACTTGCCTATGGGTCCAAATTTAGTCATGAAGAACACCAAGCTTTTGATGGCATCATTCAGGAGTTCCTAGTAACATTTGTTACATGTCCATCTCTCTTATTAGGGGATTATGATTCATTATGTCTAAGAGAACTTGAAGAACTATTCCTAACAAAGGACTCTGACATAGCCAAACAGTTCAAATCTTTGCCCACTATTCTTGAAGATGGCTTGACCCTTCTAGTGGAGGATATTTTAGAGGTTTACATCAGGACTCTAGATGACCCAAAATGGATCTAATTAGGTGAATCCCTTACTAAATAAGAATGTGAATTACTTACAACTCTATTAAGGTAATTTATTTAAATGTTTGCATGGGCCTATTCTTACATGCCTGGCTTAGACCATGCCTTGGTTGTTCACCATCTTATGGTACATCTTGATGCCAAACTAGTGAAATAAAAGTTACACAAAATATATCCTCACATTTTTTTGTTAGTAAAAGAAAGAGTTGGAAAATATCTTAGACTCAAGATATATCATGGAAATTGACTATTCTTATTGGATTTCCAATGTTGTACCTATCAGTAAAAATCCAGAAGGAATCACAATATGTACTGATTTTAAGGACATTAAAAAAATTAACCTAAGGAAAATTTTCCATTACCAAACATTGACATGATTAGCAACTCCACAGTGGGTTATGAGAAGCTTTCACTAATGGATAGATTCTTAGGCTATAATCAAATTCAAATCACACTAGAAGACCAACATAAAACAATGTTCACCACTCCATGAGGAACATTCTATTATCAAGTTATGTTATTTGGTCTTAATACTGTAGGGGCCACCTATCAAAGAGCCATGATAATCATATTTCATGATATGATGCATGACATTATTGAAGACTATGTTGATGACATACTAGGCAAATCAAAGACTAGGGTCGATCATCTAGAAGCATTGAAAAGGATATTAAAGTGACTACATGAGTAAAACATTAGGATCAACCCTAATAAATGTGTTTTTGGAGTTACTTATAGAAAATCTATTGGCTTCATTATGTCTTATATGGGCATAGAATTCAATCAAGCCAAAGTATGAGCCATACCAAACATGCCACCGTTGACTAATTTGAAGTAGTTCCATAGTTTTTAGGGTAAATTTTAGTCTATTAGATGCTTCATATCTCAATTGGATGATAAGTGTCATCCTTTTACACATCCTTTGAGTAAGGGTGTCACATTTTTTTGGGATGACAATTGTCAAAAAGATTTTCAATAACTAAAGGACTATCTATAAAATCCACCATTTTTATTGCCTCTTATGTTAGGAAAACCATTCCTTCTATACCTATCAATGACATACAAATCCTTGGGGGCACTTCTAGCTCAATATGATGATAATGAAAAAGAGCGTGTTGTGTAATATCTAAGTTGTACACTAGTCATGTATGGGTACACTTATATTCTCATTGAAAAAGCTTGTTTAGATATAATCTTCACATCTTATAAAGTGTGACATTACATATTGAACAATAAGACCATGGTCATTTCAAAAGTAGATTTGCTCAAGTATCTACTATCTAAAATAACTTTACAAGGCCACGTGGCTAAATAGATCATGATTCTTAGTGAGTTTGAGATAGAATATGTAAACCAAAAAGCAATCAAGGGGTATGTTCTTACAGATAAACTTGTTAAAGCACCCTTTATAGATACAAAACCACTAACATTCCAATTTCTCGATGAATCCATCATGACCATCATTGACACACCTCTTGAGGAACAACACTGGAAGCTACATTTTGAGGGTTCATTCACAACACATAGATTGGTGATAGGTTTTTTATTTATCACTCCACAAGGGGATCTAATCCCTAAGTAATTAAAAATTATCTTTCCTTATATTGATAACATGGCTGACTATGAATCATTTATAGTAGGGATTAAATAGGTAATACAATGGAATATGTCTCATCTAAATGTTTATGGTGATTCATAGTTAATCATCAATCAGGTTACAGACCACCTTTAGACCAAAGATGACAAACTAGTTTCCTATAAGGCCATGGTCGACACTCTCAAGAAATAAGTTGCTAATATCTAGTTTGAACATATACTCATGGTTAGGAATACAATAGTAGATGCCATGGATACCATTGTATCTTTGATTTGCCATAAAGACATAGACAAACAATACTAATTTCTCATTGAAAATCTGCTAGCACCATCTTATGAACCATCAACCATCTCAATGATCTATGATATTGTTGATCCTAGATATACTTGGTATTTAGACCTATACACTTATCTCCATCACCATGTTTTACCACTAGACTTATCCTATAAACAAACCAAAGCCTTCATCCACAATGACCAATGTTATACCTTACATGGACCAACCTTATACCACCACATTTTTTATAGAACTTTGCTTCATCATTTATCTTTAGCAAAATATACACTAGAATTACAAGAAGTTAATGAAGGGTTATGTGGATCCCACACCATTAGGGCCATCTTTTCTAAAAATATCTTGTATACTACCTACTTTTATCCAATGATGGATATAGATGCAGCTATATATGGGAAATAATGTAAGAAATGTCAATGGCATGCCAATATAATTCATGCCCTAACCAAGACTTTGAAACTAATTTTGACACCATAGCCATTTACTACATGGGGCCTAGATATCATTATAAATATAAACCCACATCATACAATGGCCATAAACATATCCTTACCACCACATAATATTTCACTAAGTGGGTTGTAGCTATACCCCTCACTTACATGACTAGAAAGAATATTTCCAAATTCATCTTCAACCATCTCATTTTTCACTACGATATCCCTTCCAACATTATATATAATAATGGTATATCATTTAAGAACAAGGGTGTCAAATTTATATGTGTTAAATAAAAAATTACTTAAGATTTCTCCATGACATATTACCCTCAAGGTAATGGCTAGGCCTAAACATCTAACAAAACCATTTTCAACATCCACAAAAATATTGTCAATGATGTGGGTCATGATTGGGACCTTCATATATTCTATGTCCTTTGGAAATACCATACCAATAAATACACTCCCATAGGTGCTAGTCCATACTCACTTATTTAGGGTATGAAATCCATTCTTTCTATTGAGGTTGAGTTACCTTCATTACACATATCTTTGAAGCATGTATTGGATGATGAAGACTATCGAGAAACTCACCTATAATATTTGGAGTTACTTGATGAGAAACACTTGCATGCAATAAATAAGCTTCAAACATATCAGAACCAACTCTGTGGCCACTACAATCAACACATGAAACATAGATAATTTAAGCTTGGTGATCTTGTTCTTAAAGAGAACCAAAATAATAACTCAATTGAGAAGAAGCATAAAGGCAAGTTCAAACCCAACTGGGTAAGTCCTTTAATTATTAATCTAGACTATGGTGTTGGAGAATATAAGATTGCACACTATATGGAGACAAATTTGATGAGATACTAAACATTATACACCTCAAGTGGTACTACTCTTGAGTGATTTAGTGTATTGTTTATGAGGATCATTTCAAGTTGTACCATATTATCAATAATGTTATTTATATCATATCATTATATCACTTTATCATTCTATTATTATATCACTTTATCATCCCATATTCTATTATACCATTCTATCTTATCAACCTAACATGTTTTCATCCTACTTACCTAGCTTGTTTGGCCTTGGTTCATCCATTGGTTTGGCTTTCAACATGAAGAATTAGATCAGTTTTAGTAGTTGTTTCAAGAATTCTAGACATATCTATATTTTAGAGAAGTATGATAGAAGTTTGGAAATTGCATCCTTCATTTATTATTTCATTCTATATCATGTTTTATTGGTGTGGGCCTGATTATAACCACCTATGGGAAAATTAGTGTCTCATGGGTCTTGCTACTAATTATAACTTCCTATGGGAAAATTAGTCTCATTTATCTTTAGATCCATTGTATCCTAGTTATAGCTACCTATAGGCAAACTAGGGGAAACATTTGTTTATTATGCCTTGACATACTAACTTGCATTCATATGTTGTATTGTGCCATTATGACAACTATATCTATTTTATTTAAATTAGCTACTACACTAGTCAGATTCCTCCATTATAAGGTGGAACTACTATGACCTAAGGCCATTTTGGGACTATGTGGGTTGTGCTTAATACTTTTTGAGGTTAGCTCAATCCCCCTTTTCTGTATGCTCTCATAATTTTGTGAGCAACCTTTTATTTTGTATGATCTTTCCATTTTGGAAGCTTGGACTATTTAGTGTCTTATCATTCTTGATCGAATTGAGATACTCCAAAAATTACAAAAACATTTCTAAAACTATTTAGAAAAAACAAAAACATTGACCATTTCTTTACCTTAAGGATTCTAGGGACCCTCACTAAGTCACAATATATCACTTGTAATTTAGTTTCCCCATCCTTTTTGGCCTTTTATCCCACACTTGTCATTTTACAAGATCATTCCATTTCTTCTGAACCATTCATAATGTTTATTTTATCCCATATCCCTAGAGAACTACATTTGGCCTACATTTTTTTTGGGATATTATGTCCATATTACTATGCAGGTAGTGTCCACTTGCTTAGTGCATATGGAGATAGCTCGGCCACCCCTTTCCTTTTATTCTATTCCTCTATTTTGTTTGTTTTTTATGTTGTCTCCTATTTTCTAGGAGCTATGTTCATAGTCTTGTTTGTGTCTCATTGTTTGTTTATTTCTTTATTTATTTTTATTTGTTTTATTTGTTTATGTGCCTATTTGGTTGATTTCAATACTATTGCCTTGATTTAGTCTATGTGCATTCATTGGGTGATTCCTTGTGCACTATTCTTGAATCAATCCATGTTCATATGCTAACATTGTCATCATGGGTTTTTATCATTGGTGCATTATTTTAAATTTAGTATTGGATTGAGAGTTAGTCCTTATGTAAACTTTGGCCAAGACCTCATGGTGTTCTATCATGATGTCTGCCATCACATGTTATAACAATAATTAGATTTGAGGGGTATACACAGAAAATGTAATAATGATATCTCCTTAGCACTAGAACCAATAACATTCTCAACCTAATCTAAATCATATCCCAAATAGAGTAATTAAATAATGAAATAATTATCCTCCTTATTAGTTTAGATGAGAATCTCCCTACTAATAGGTTGCCTAATTCATCTTTATATTATGTATCAATTTGACATCATCATATTTGCCATCATCATTTCATATCATGTTTGCCATAATTAGGGTATAATGCTTATAATTACCTTTGGGAAAACCATCATACACCATCCCACTTGTATTTCCAATTATTATAGCTACCTTTGGGAAAATCATTGCATTTCCACCAATTTGAGGGATAATGGTTATAACTATCTTTGGGAAAATCATTTGATTTCTTCCACCCAACTAGGGATTTTTATCACTATCAAGATACTAATGATTATAACCACCTATAGGAAAATCATTGTATATCATCCCACTTACATCCTTCATATCATATTTGCCACTATCAGGGTACAATGTTTATAACCACCTTTTGACAAACCATTGTACATCATCCCACTTACATTCTCAATGATTCTAACTACCTTTAGGCAAATCATTATGTTTCCATCTATTTGGTCAACTAGTTTCCTTCTTTTAAGGGACTGTTTGCCAACCCATTTTGCCAATCGCTCTCTTGAGGGGGTACCCTACAATTCATCCATTGTCATTGGAGTCATAAGCACATAAAAACTTTTATTCTTTGAGAAGACGTTATTGTACTTACAACTTACAATGCCATCCCAAATAGGGGTAAACTATAGACATCTAAAATTGGTCACCAATGGATTCATATTGGACTTTGGATCAATTCTTACTAGCCTTTACACATCTAGCCTAATAATTTTTAAGTGTCTCAAATTTGGCTTATAAATAAATTAAAGAGGACCACATGTACACATGAATTAATTAAAATCTTTCAAAATGTCAAAAAACCTAAAAATATTTAATTAACATGCAAAATTAAATCAAATTCCTAAATTAATTTATCCATGAGCAATTATGAATTATAAAAAAGTAAATTAAAAAATCAAATAATATCAAAGGAATTCATAATTACCTTTTTTGAGTTGTCCAAAATCCAAAATATCCCACCCATGCCTATTCCATGTTAATTGTGAGGTTTGGACACCTTTTAACTCTATCAAGGTTAATGAACTTGAAAAGGTAAGGTTTGAACCCATTCCAAGCCCCAAATACACCCTAACTCACCTTGGGTTGGGGTTAGTCTTAAAACCTATAAATACAAGTCTAGACCTCTTCATTTAAAGAGGTTGAACATAGTATTTTTATAATATAGGTTTTTGAGCAAGTTTGCATGACCATTTTGTTATAATGCAAAAATCCCAAGCCAAGGCATGAAGCTACATCAAGCAAGCATGAGTGAAACCATGGTGTCAAGGGGATAAGGAGCCAAATAAATCCATTTTCCAAAGATCTCTTGAGCATAAACTGATAAAGACAAACAAATAAATCTCTTGGGGCATTTAATAAAGGTAAAGAAGGTATGTTTTCTTGCATTTTTGTTTTACTTTGTCAATTGGTTTTCTTTACCATGCTCCTCCATTTGATCTAAGAAAGATAGTGTTATGCTTTTAGTGTGTGTGTTTTTTTTTTTTCATTTTGATTTGATTTCATTATGAAGCTAACATATTATCTAACCACCTTTCTTTGATTCCTTGATCACACTATGAACTTGATGGAGAAATGGTATAGTTTTTTACATTTATTTGGCTCTACAACTCCTTTATTTTCATGGATTTGGGTCTGATAGGTCTAGGAGGATCCTTAGAGAGGCTTGTATGTTGATCCTTAGAAGATTTTTTTTATAAAGATACCTCCATAGGACTATTTATTTAATAAATTTCCTATTATACCTTATTTAACTATTAGAGATGATGAACCAGGTGATTATGAATCTTTCTTTGACCTGTATGGAGGTGGAACAATGTGCCAAAGCATTTCCCACCTTTCTTTCCCTATAACCTCTTCATTATGTCTTATTTGGATGTTATAAAATTATGATTGGATAGTCATAAAGATGTTCCAACATTGTAAAAGTAATCTTAAGAAACTTTGGACAAGGTATATGGATAAACAATAATATCATGACATTTCACAAGTGTTAAATAATACAAGAGACCCATATTTTATTATATATATTTTCATGTTTGATCTTTTTTCAAAGAATGATATTACAACATTACAATGATAAATATGAGACAAGGTAAAATAATCTTAAACTTTCCAAAAGTACCTTAACTTCTCTAAATTTCTTAAAATGTAATGTTATCAACTTAATGGTTTTTCTCCTTGGTCCACTTACTCAGCTTGGAACACATTTATTCTTGGAGGTTCAACATTATTATTAATGACCATTGATTTAATATTGAATTTTAATTCACACTCAAACCTTAATTTTGTCAAATTTACCTTAACTTATGCTAAACACATTGGAAGTGACCATATTAACTAACTTTGATGACAAGAATAAGTGATTTGACTCCACCTCTAATTAGACCATTCTAAGGGACTCTACAAACTACCAAGAATGAAATAATGCCTATCACTATGATACAAATATGATCATTAAAAATCCCTTCTGATGGATATCAACAAAGTTACAATCATGTTTGACCAATGTTTTGAATGTTACTAACTAATGGTGGCTAATTTTGGCTAACATCTTTTGCAACCTCCTGGGATTGGATGTTTGTTGTGTATCTAAACTAGTGGCCTTAATAATCCATTAGGATATGGGGTAAAAAATACTACTTGACCTAAAATCAAACTAAAACCTAAACTTGATAATAGCCTTAAAACAAATTGAAATCTAAAAGAAAACTCAATACACGCTCCACACACATATATGTGTCATAAGACACTTGGAATAAGGATACTAACAAAATCAAAAAAACAACTTATGCACTAAGCACTTAGGGAAAATTAAGGTTTATTATATTATGTAAAAAGCTAAAAAACTAACCTTAGTATCATGGTTTAAAATTTATCCCATTGACTGGGATACTCAACTCCTATCCATCTAGATTTATAGCTTAAATTCATTATGTTCTTTGTAACCAATTACAACATAGGGTCCACTCCATAATGTATCAAATTTGGTATGCCTACCAATTTTAGCCCTATCTTCATCCCAATTTAATACAAGGTCTCCTTATTGATATTATATTAAAATAACCCTCCTATCAAATATATTATTTACTTATTCTTGATGGCACTCCATGGTATCCATAACATGATTTATTGTCTCTTCCAAATCCATAAGCTCTATCAACGTTATTGACATATGATCACTGTCCATCCTTTCAAGTTGATGTGATAACTCTAGGGCTAGTAATTCAAGAGATATAAATTTCTTTTCCTCTCTCTCATAAATAAGCATGTATGGTGAGTTATCAACAACCCTCTTTGGGGTAATCCTATTAGCCCACAAGGTTGTCTTCAACTTAGTGTACCAAGATCTTTTATTATATTCCACTGTCTTATTAATGATTCTAATAAAATCATTATTTGTGGACTCAGCTAGTCCATTTCCTTGAGGATAATAGTTGAAAAAATTACTTTGGTAGATTCCATGCTTAAGAGCCCATTCATTTTTTCTTGCACCACTAAATGTCATTCTATTATTAGAAATTATTATGGAAGGGACTCCAAATCTGGTTACTAGGCTTTCATAGAAGTCAAGAATTGAAATATCATTGGCCTCCTTGAGATATATTTCCTCCACCCATCTTGTGAAGTAGTCAATGGATGTAATCACCAATTTATGGTCAACAGTTTAAGGGGTGTTTATCATACTAATGAAATCAATTCCTGATTGCATGAATCATAGATGCACCTAAATAAGACTGAGAGGAATGGATACAATATTTTTTTCCCTATGAAAAATTCACACTTTTGACACCTCCTTACCCAAGCATAAGAGTCCTTAAAAAAACTTGGCCAATAATACCCATCCCTCATTATTTTTGTTAGTGTGGTCTTAGGTACCAAATGACCTCCTACAAGCCCATCGTGAAATTTTTCCAAAAAATTGTTAATCTAATCAGTTTCAACATATATCAAAAACATCTCATTAAGATCCTTTCTAAATATAACTCCATCTATAAGAACATAAGGGATGGATTACAATATGAAGTATCTTTTTTTCTTGATTCAAACCTATAAGACACTCACCTGTTTGAATAAATTTTACCATATCTTGTGTCTAACTTGGAGGGGATGAATGTATAATTGTAAAAATACCATATTATAATTCTAAAACAACTTCTTATTATTTAAGGTCTAATGCCAAGTTTTCACATATCCCTTTTCCTCTTATCAAATTGTCAACCTTGATTTACACATCATACACCATGACCTTGGTTATCCACCTAACCCTTTTCTCACTCAAATCCTTATTCAAAAGGAGGTCTCTTATGCTTGGATGTTTCACCATGACATGTATTATTTTTAAGAAACCATATACCTAAACTTATTAAATATTTTTATAACTATCAACACTTGCTTCTCAATAAAGGTGTATCTAACTTCATAATCCTCTAGCCCTTGAATAAAGAAGGAAATAGGTTTCTCAATATTCTCACCATTGTATTGCATCAACATAGTTGAGATAATTTCAATGTAATGAAAATAACACAAGAATAAATCCTTTGAGAAATCAGGATTGAACATTGTAAGTGCTTGGGCAATGTCTTGCTTAATAGTCTCAAAATAGTAATTCTTTCTTTAGTCAAATTAAATACTTGGTGATTATTCAACATGGTTTTTATAGGATTAACAAGATAATAAAAATAATGTATGAATCATATAATAAAGCTGATATTTCCAAGAAATCTTTGCAAACCTTTTTTTTCTTGGGAAAAGACAAAGTCAATATGACACTCACTCTTTCAGGAACTATGTCAAACTCATAATTTGAGATAATGTGACCTAAGAGATTGCCCCCATGAAATAAAAAAACATGCTTATTTGGGTTTATAAAAATCCCATATTTCTTGCATCTTTCAAAACTCAATCTAAGATGATCTAGATGATCACTAGCATTATTTAAAAAATCATTATGTCATCAAGATAGAATAACACCATTTCATTAATCAAGCCTTGAAAATACATATCCATGGCTCTTTGGAAAGTAACCACTACATTAGATATCCCATATTGCATTGTTTTATATGCATATATGCCCCATTTAGTAGTAAAGGATATTTTTTATTGATCTTCTTCCTTCACCAAGACTTGATTGTAACCTACGTAGACATCTGAGAGAGAGAAGCATTGAGAACCTGAAAACACTTGAAGAATTTTCTCAATAGAGGGTAAGGGGTAATGATATTTCATTTACACCCTATTAAAATCTCTAAAATTCACACATAATATGATTTATACATTATTTTTCCTCACAGGGACTAGGTTAGTAACCTAGGAAGAGTGCTTAATAGGGAATATGATACTTAACTCTATCAATTTAGTTAGTTATTTCCTCATTATAATATAAATATTTGGATTTATAGGTCTTTATCTTTATCTTGAAAGATTGGAATTTGGATCAAGGTCTATGGTATGTTGGGATAATATAGGATCAAATCCCTTAAGGTCACTATATTCCCAATCAAAGATATCATAGAATTCTCTACATAACATAAAAAATGTAACTCTTTCAGCTAAAGTACATACCTTTCCAAGATTAAAGAATATTATCCTTGAAAATGGCCAATATTTCATGATGTTATTATTTTTATACACACTTATTTTTTCTTTTATCATTTGATCACTCTCATTTAAGATGTTCTCAAGATTTACCAACCTTTTAGGAAGCTTATTAGATTTCAATTACACAATCTAATATCCATACTGATGGTAAAAATTAGCCTTAGTTTTACAAGAAAACTAAGCTTATTATTAAAGGAATCATGTTATTTTCTTGTCACACTCAAAAACATGCCATTTGACATCATTATCTATTATTTATGGCCTTATTACATCCTTGATATGTGGCTGAGTTTTTGAGTTCTTAAAATCATTAGAAATCTCAAATTAAGATCCCATTAAAGCTAACCTATCAAGATGTTGATTCCTTTCCCTTGAAACTGATTGGATGTTTAAGGCTTCAAATTCTTCAATGAGGTCCCATACCCTATGTTTGTAAGAATTTAACAATGGATTATTGATTACATTGTACCCTTTCACTTGATGGACTATTAACTGACTATCACCAAAGACTTGAAGTTGTTTCACCTCCTTCTTTCTTACCCATTAAAGCCTATGTATAAGAGACTCATAATTAGATACATTAAAATTACAACAGAAATAAAATCTTATTGTAGAATAGTACTTCTCATTGGAAGGATAAACTAGAATTACACCTACCCCTACTCCATTCTTATTTCTTGAACCATCAAAGAATAATTTCTATAGACTGGTAATATCTTCACTTGACTTGGAGAGAGCTAGTATGACTACACCTTCTTCATGAAAACAATAAAAACCCAAAATAGATTATCCAATACCATTATAAGGATCATACTCATGCTTTTCTACTCCCCATTCATCAAGAAAAATATATGATAGGCCTTCAAGAGATACAACTGGTTCTTGATCATTGGGATGATCTCCCTCATCACTGATGGTACAATTCACATTTTATACATTTAAAATACATGGATAGAGATGAAACTTAGATATAGGTTAATATCTAATTGTAACTTTAGTACCTATCTATTTCTTAAAGCCATATATGACCAATCAAATGACAAATACCCACCAATATTGGTAGTGAAATCTCTTAAAAAGCATAGAGAAAAGTAGGGTAGAAAATCCACTATAAAAACATCTTGGGAAATATAAAATTGTGGACAAGCATGGAGAGTAAGACCCAAACCTTTAATCATGCTCATAGTCTTAGTAGTTGAACCATCCAATTGTAAGACACACTCGATATTAGGCTCATTCTTTAGGCATAACTTCTCATTTATTTGTGTAGGCATCACTAAGATTCTTGTCCCACTATCTATCATGAAATTGTCTATTAATAAATCTCCAATAATCATAGAAACATAAAAGAGAGGTGGTTTACCATCTTTTAAGGTGGTTTACCATCTTTTATTAGCTTCCAACATTAGGTGTAGGTGTGTTTGTGAAAATTTAAATTTCTCTTCTTCATGATGTTTTTAAAACGATGAGTTTATACAACTCTTGAATTATCTCCTTTTGTCTAGGGAGAGATAATGTGTCCCATATAGGAATAATCACATTCAACCTCTTCATTTGGTCCACAATATTGATGTAAGGACTACCAACCCTTGATTATCCTTTAGGAACTATCATAATTTTTTGAGTTTGCATAGTTTGAGGTATAAAAGTAACTTTTACATTCTTACTTTTTTTATTTTCTTAGACCTTGGGGGATGCAATAGTCTCTTTTTTCATTAAGACATATAAGGCATAGTGGTTGCATCCTTACCTATCTCTTGAGCATTTTCAATTGATCTCTTTTGAAACTTTTTATTGGCTATTATGGAAGTATCACCAACTTTACTTATGCTTCCTAAAGTATTGACTGCACACTAATCTCCCTCTTTCCAATTTACCAATGTAAAATTAGATTTAACTTTTTCTCCATTATTCCTTCTTTGGTTAGAAACTTTAACTTATGTCATAAAAGGAATTGTTCCATTTTGTGTGATAAAAGATTGATTAAACATCTCATTAATATTGGTAGGTTGATTATTAGGATGATCCCACTGATAATACCAATTATGATATTGTATAATATTGTTTGGAGTAGATATTATATCTCTATATGTGGAGACAACATTTGGATTGTAATTGTTATATGGTATAGCATTGATAATTTACCCTTACCCTTGGATATTGGCTTAAAAAGGTGTTATATTTAGATTATTGGAATGATTGGAATGATATGGATATTGATAAGGTATATTAGGCTAAGGTATATACCTATCAAGTGCCAATAACTTATTTTCTTGAGCTTTGACGAGGATTTTTAACTCTTGAATTTCATTTGATTGACTATAGGCAACTCATTCATGAGAAGTTAGTGAGAGAATGGGAGAAATGGTTGGTGTATGGGGATGTATATCAAGAAAAAATGGCATGGGAGGTATTTTGGATATCTTTTCATATTGTATAAGGTTATTCTCAACTTTTAGGAAAACATCATAGGCCTTAGGTAAGGTCTCTCCTCCCATAGATTTTATCATAACAACTATGTCACTACTCAAAGCCTTGAGATAGTAGAGGAAGGCATACTTTAGAGTAGGTCTCACAATATTTGGTATCATATCCCATGTTTTTTGGAATATACAATTGAAATCTTGCATAAAATCTTGTGGATATCTCTTAATAGTGGTTGATTGTTCAACCAAAGACAAATGATCGCTCTTGTCTTCAAACCTCTTACTTAAATTCTCTCCCAATTGGTCCCATGAATCATTGTAATTAAAATCCAAGGTCCTATACCAATCTAAATATTTGACCTTAAATGAGAATACCAACAACATAATGGCCACATTCTCCTAAGTAATATTGTGAATACTATAGAAATTAGACATATCTCTAATGTGCTCAATAGGGGTAATCGTGCTTTATCCACTAAAGTATGGGACACTTTTAAGATCTTCCACAAGGATGTCATCATATATTGAAAGGTTTAGAGGTTATCAACCATTTAAAGGAATAAATGGTATGTTTATAACCATATTTATATATTTAGGATATTTTGGAGTATAATGAAAATGGAGCTTCCTTCTAGGAGTCTTGGTATAAAGGGAATAATAAAAGAATCTCTTTATATTGTTTAAAAATGAAGGTAATATATTAAACTCAAAAGGAATACCTTTAGAGATTAACCTTATAGTTAATTTGGCATGAAAATTAGATTTATAATTTATAACCAAGATCTAAAAACTAGTTGGAGTCATCATATGTTGCATGAAGGAAACTATTATAACTACAAATTTGTCAATGCCAATATAAATCTTAGATAACCTTGTTAAAATTCAATCCCACCAAGCATGCCATAATTATTATATATCTAATTTACATGCCTAGGAAGGTTTTTTAAACCTTCCTCATTATATTATAGCATGAAATAAATTATATGTTTTGGGTGCCCTAATTGGTGAAGTGAATCTCTAGGTTGGGATAGATCCCTTGATGCTTCACACAAAACTACAACTAACCTACTAAAATTGTGAATAAAAGGGATAAAAGGGACTAAAACCAGAAAAAGAACATGATGGTGATGCAAAAAATTTAGTTTCCTCTACTTGTCAATTATTTTTCTATGAAACTAGAAGATTACAACCTAATTTCACAAATTCAAGACAACTCCACCCACATAAGTGTTTCTATATGAAGGTTATGGCTAGTACAAAAACTAAGGTGATTAATAAAGAGGCCTAATATAAGACACTAATGAATTTAAACACTTAAACTTATAAAATCATTTTATATACTTAATATGACCTATGGAAAGATTACTAACTCACATAGAGACATGAATGAAGAGGACACATGTAAGGAAGTAGTACAACTATCACTAACATTCATCAAGAATTAATCTCAAATTAACTAAATTAAAGACCAAGAAAGTCCAACTCAATTTGAATTTTATTTTAGAGGTAATAACAAGTATCAAATTTTCTAGGGCTTCACCATACCAATTTAAAAGTTACATCAAATGACTTTTTAGGCTTATTTTATAGAAGATAAGAAATAAGGAAAGATAGGACAAGAAGAGAAGTCATGGACTATCTTTCATTATAAAATTAGATACAAAAAAAAGGAGATGACACAAAACCTACTAAGAGTGTGTTTTCATCTTATTTCTCAACCTTTTATACCAAGTGTTGATGAGGCTCTTCATAAAGAGTGGCATGGAAGGCCATCATGGAATACTTGATACTTATTGAATCTAACTCCCTTTCCATGTAGTTACACATGTGATTCTTTGAGGGAAGTTACAATTTTTCCCATTGACACTTGGAATGCTTGAGAATATTCTATGTCAACCCTCACCTCTTGAAATGTTTCTCTTTAATATGAGATTTGGATTTGAAATTTGAACTTCTTCTTATCCCATATTCTTTGCTATTAGGATTTGATTTCTCAAGTAAAGTCTAGTTTTATTATTTTGAAACCTCCAAAATGTCTTGTTGATTCATAGATTTATTGTATTAGTTAATACAAGCTTTGTATGAGCATTAAAAATTAACTTGCAATTGATTCTTCACACTTGTTTATCAAGAGAGTGTTAAGAGTTCTTCATTGCCATGGAAGCTTCAAGTATAACTAAATTTTAAGAATGGTTCTTATAACTATTTGATGAATTTAAAATCATATATATATGATGTTACACTCTCCTCAAGATGATCTAATAGCCTTTTTACCTTTGAATTCTTGAAACAAATCTATAACTTTACCCTTTTGAGGCCATATTGGTCACATTTCTCCATTTAGGTCCTGTCTACAACTTGAAAACTATGATATCACTATGAAGGATTCTTAAATGACTTATAAAGGATTATAATATCTATATGATAAATTAAGAGTCTCTCCCAATATATTAGTAGACTTTCCTATTGAAAATATTGCAATTAGGCTCAATAAAATAGTCTTTTAGGCCATTCTTCCATATATTTCCAACCACACATGCCAACTAGTGGCTCTATCAGATGTCCAAGGGTGTGTAGAGACTATAAAAATAGTATATAGGCTATAAAAATCCATTTTATGTACTTATAAGATCAAAAAACTCCCTTGGGTCTCTTTAAGAAGTTTTAGTAGGGTTTTAGGGTCTCTACTTATTAAGAATTATTCATAAAAAATAAATCATTTATCTCTAAAACAATGACACTATATTATATTAATAAGACCATATTAACATATCCAACATCTAATTTTACCCATGCAACTACTCCTCCAATTTCCCACATGATGAAATTGGACTTCTCATATAATAATGACTGCTGGTGAACTTGTGAGGTGATTATTTGGGCTTAAAAAGATGTAAATGTGTTTGGTTTGAATTGTAAATCCAATTCTAAGGTATTTGTAACCAAAAATTACATTGGAAAATATTTTTTTCAATTACTTGTCTCCTCAAATATCTTGGAACATCATTGGGACTTTGTTAGGGTTTATGGATAATCCTATTGAAGTGAATCTAATAGTCCTTGTTTAGCACTTTTTCCATATTTAAATGAATTAAAACCTCATAAGATATTTAATTTAGGTCCTATTAACCTAAAAATGGCATTAAATTCTCAAATTATCTCAACACTTACATTTTTTCTTCAATGTATTAGATACAATCCTATAGGTGTCTGAACGGGCTTCTTGAATATTGGTCTTTGAAGTTGATTTTTATTAAAAAAATTTTGACCTTATTGATCATATTAGTAAAGTTATAGACCTTACTCAATATTTTTATAACATCTAAAAACCCTCTTATCTTTTTCTATCCATCACAAGTATGTCATTTTCTCTCATTTGCCTGTAATAGGCTTGTAGGTGTACTTTCATACCTAAAGCTCTCTTCTTCAAAATAAATTTGAATATAAGTGATGGTTTTCACTACATAGAAAGGATATAAAACCATATAACCATTTCAAGGTTTTTCTCATTCCTCATGTCCTTTCTTTAAGTCCACATGAGACACAAAAAGAGGATATTCTTTAATTTTTAATAGCAAACTTGTAGGTCTCTATTATGATTATAACATTATTTCTTATATTTTTTTCTCTTTGATCCTATTTGTCCAATGGTGAAATTGTGAAAAATGTTTTCTCTTTATTTATTGATTGATCCATGTTCCTAATGGGCTTAAGTTACCTATAATCCTCACTTGAACATGATATAGTCATGCTTCTTGATGTTGTACAGTCCATTTGGTAAGGTGTATGTTTCTCACATGACTAACCACATATAACTTCATGTATTTCCTTAATTAACCAAAAAAATAATGAATTTATGAGAAAAATTTAATGCAAGTTACATGTTTTAAATTTTTTTTAGAGATGATAAATCAATCTCATATTTGTTTCTCCAAGATGAGCCCAATAGCACTATTGCTCTCCTCGGCCTCCAACAAGCCTAGGACATTCTTCAATTCAAAAATCTTGATGTTTTTTAATATTAATTAAAATAAATTATATTTAAAATTATTAATTATTTTTCATTATTCCTCTTCACTCTATTTTAACTTTCACAACCCAAATTCCATGCAATAACTTACCATTTTTTGCCTACTGCTATAGCACAAGTCTATATGTGCTTCTTTCACATGACTTGGCCACTCTAGTGATCTATTTTATTCACATGGAATATAAAAATTATCCATTATTTATATGATTTATCTCATAACTTTTGAGTTTTATCAAACTCATTTCCCATCATAAACTTTGCCTAGTTCATCTCAACTTACATGTAGACCTGTAGCTGACTATTTTATAATTGACACTTATTTCTTCTCCCCATGACTAATTATCTTGATTTCTATGATATAATGGATGGTGAAGTAAAGTAAAAAGTTTAATATTATAACATTTACAATGATTAAACTTGTATAGTTTTTAAACATTCTACATCCAACTTATAGACTTATAGCCTACTACCACACATAGCTACACTAGCTCTTGGTATCGATGTTCATCAATAAGCTTGGAGAGAGTTTGATGGTTTGATTTGAGTTAATAAATAATAATATAAATTTAAAGTAATAATAGGATATGAAAACTATATTAAATACTCCCATAATGTATTGAGATTTACTCATCAGTCATAGGTTTGTATTCACTCCTTCAATCTTGGAAGCTTGTTAGAGGATATCAAGACCAATGACCCTCATGATATAGTATTTACCACTTTAAGAAGTTTTAATGAGGATTTATGGGTTGATATAGATTTATTAAATACCACTTGAGGTGAGATACATTAAAACTAGTCAAAAACCTACCTGTAGCTTCTCATCTAGGTCTACAACTCATTCAAAATGGAGGTTTTGATCTTCTTATGCCTACACATACCAAATAGATACTATAAAATGGTGTGAGAAAGATAATAGGGTCTTAATTTTTATCATACAATAATTAATTTACAACATAGAGCTCAAAAATGCCATGAAACCATTGAAAACTAAGCCTATGGGGTTTTTAGTCACCTTTTTGCACCTTAACTCCTTAGAATTTGTTCATAAAGCTAAGTGGATTGATTAGAAAACTAATGCCACACTTTGGAAGGGAATTAAGGTCCCTTATTTTACCAAAATATATTGATCCAAAATTCTCTCCTTCATAAAATATCATCAATTTGGTGACTTTTTAATGCTTACCAAGTAGACATATGAACCTATGGAGAAATGGTTTAGGTTTTTTCCTTGTTTGAAACTAAAAATCCTTCATTTGCATGGATTTGGTCTGATGAGTCTATGAGGAGCGTTGGAGAGGCTTGGGAATTCATCCTAAGAAGAAAAACTTTGCAAAGAGACCTCCACAAACATGGTTTCTTCAAGAAACTACCTTTTATGCCTTCTTAAACTATTGGAGTTGATGAACCAGGTGATTATAAAGCTTTCCTTGACTTGTATAGAGGTCGAGCAATGTGAAAAAGTATTTTTCACCTTTATTTCTATATAACCTCTTCATTATCTATTATTTATAAACTACAAAATGATGATTAGGCATTTACAAAGATGTTTTGATGTTGTAAAATTAGTCTTAAGATATTTTGGATGAGGCATATGACCAAATACCTATATCATGACATTTAAAAAGTGTTAGATAACATAATAGACCCCTATTATATGATATAAACCTTCATGTTTGATTTTTTCTCAAATAATCATATTACAACATTGTAATGACCAATACAAGACAAGGTAAAATAACATTAAACTTTTCAAAATTACCTTAACTTCTCAAAAATGCTTAAAATGAAATGTTATAAACTTATTAGTTCTACTCCTTGCTCCACTTACTCATCTTGGAACACATTTCTTCTTAGAGGTCACCTTTATTCTTCTTGACCATTGATTCAAGCTTGACCTTGACTTTACACTCAAACCTTAATCTTGTCAAAGTTACATTAACCTATGATAACCATAGTGAAAGTGACCATATTAACTGACTTTAATGACAATAATAAGTGATTTCACTCCACCTCCAATTAGATTATTCTAAGGGACTCTACAAGGACTAAGAATGACATAATGCATATCACTATGAAACCAATATTATTATGATAAAGCCCTTATGATGGATATCAATAAAGTTAAAATCATGTTTGACCAATGTTTTAAATGATAATCACTTATGGTGGCCAATTTTGGCCAATATGAACCATCACAATATAACTTCTATTGAAATGATTATTCAAAAGTGAAGATGGATTCATTTGAGAAATGCATAGTTAAATAATAAACATCTGATAAAGGTAATTTAACAAATTTATATGTAAGAAATTTTCATTTTATGGAATTTTTATATGTATATTTAATGTTAAACTCACTGAGGAACATGATCCATTTAGCCATATGACATATCAATGCCAATTTATATAGGATAATTGAGGGGATCATATTTTGTAATAATAATGGTTTTATTTTTTAGCATATAGTGACAAATTTTTTATGATGCAAATACTAAACCTAAACATGAATTTTCAATAAGTTTATATTGGTGTTCATAAGTGACTAGTGTCCTTTTAAGATAATAGAGTGCACATTATTTTCCATGGTCGTCATATTGGGCCAAGAGTGCCCCCAAGGTATGTTTGGTTACTGAGATATAAAATAAGAGGGACTTTCTTGGAATTGGTAGGACCAACACTAGTAGGTTTGAAAAATAGGTTTTCAAATGCTAAAATACCTCTTGATAGTCAACGTTCCATCAAAAAAAGGTTCCCTTATTCAAGATTTTAGTGAAAGGAAGGTAGCGATCAATAAGCTATGAAATGAAATGATAGATAGATTAGATCTTACCATGTAAATGACAAATATATTCAAAATTATAAAGGGGGCCATTTTATGAAGGCTTTCACCTTCTTTGGATCAAATTCAATTCATCATTGGAAAAAAATGAAGCCTAATAATTTTCTTGATGTGATTCCAAAGATGCATTTCTTTGGATTGAGGCACATCTTGTATTCACAAAGTCTCATAAATATACTCTATATAAATTTGGGATGTGTGTCCTATGTTCATGAATTTCTTATAATGTCATCAAATCTTTAATAATTCTGTACATCATGTCATAGAATATGATATTCATGGCACATTTTTATTTGGAATCAACATTTTTTAAGTCAAACAGTATGACTTCATAACAAAATTTTCCCCAAAGAGTGGTAAACATTATTTTGTGTTAATCCTCTGGTGTAATTTTTATTTGGTTGTATCCTAAAAATCCATCCATGAGAGAGATAATTTCACAACCTGATGTTAAATCCATAATCATGTCAATTTTGGGTAATGGAAAATCATATTTCAGACATGCTTTGTTGATGTACCTAAATTCAATGCATAAATGAATGCCTTATAGTTTCTTACTAATTGGAATAATGTTATATATCCATTCTAAGTAATTAATTGGGAAAATGAGGCCTACCCCTAATATTTTTCCAATTACTTTTTACTATAATTATAATGTGTAGATGCATCTTGTGAAAATTATGTTTAATGGGTTTTGCATCCAGATGCACAAAAATATGGTGTAAAACCATACAAATATCTAACCCAAACATATTTGCATAATACCATGAATATATGTCAATGAAATATCAAATAATGACAATTATGAAGACATGTTTATCGATAGTGAGGGATGCATCAAGTTTAGCCATGCTAGGATAATCTACAATGCCAATATTGTCCTTTATGGTGTATTCCACTATCAGTGTAAAACCATATTATAAAAAAGTAGGTACAAAGGTAAATAAATCTTCTTTATTTGACTATGGACCATTTGGTTCACCTATGTAATAATAATATTAATCACCTAGTTCAAGTAATGGTCATTCAATAAATATTTCTAGGAACTCTTAAACTAATTGTGAAAATATCGATTATTCTTCTACACCAATATCTAATCCAAAGGAAAGATACAAAATAGAAGGACTCTAAGATTCCTATGGAGAAAGGTGAACTTCCCCATCCAGTGGTACTTGAAACAAGTTTTCACCAAGGGGCTTGTATTTTACTTTACTTTTTTCTTTTTCCAAAATCACCTCAGAGATGTTTTCACTAGAGGAACTCAATGTTTGATTTTATTTTTTATTTTGACTAAGGAAGTTCCCCTGATGTCTAAAGTAGGTAGGATGGTTCAAAATTATATTTAATACTTATTTGTGGTCTCTTATTAGTATACCATCTCTAAGACCCAATAATTCTAATGGTACTTATTAATTTTAGTAGTCATTTAAATTTTATAGCATGATCTTGTTGATCTAAACGGATTATTATAGGGTAATGGAGGATAAGATAAATTTTAGGATAGGAAGTGATAGTGAGAATGGCATTAGTATCAATTAGGTTTGTGTCAAAAAAATCATCATAGATACTATAATAATATTTTTCATCACTGCCAAGATCATATTTTTAGACACTAAAGTCATATCACTTTTGAGATCTGATGGATCACCCCTAGGTTGCTTGTATGCAATACCTCAACTACCTTTGTGTTTAGTAGTAGAAATAAGCTCAATAATACCTTATTTATTTGGCCCAATCCTTCTCTTTTATATTCTTGATGCTCTATGATTCTATTAGAAATGGGATACTTAGCATTTTGATAACAAGAGGCTAATTCATCATTGTAAAAATAGGAATACTTAGAATTGTTAGGTTGGTCTTGATCTAGTTAAATATTCTTTAAAAATAAAAGAGGGCCCTTTAGATGAGACCCATAATTTTTTAGCCATATCATGTTATGCTTATCATGAGTTTTAGTAATATTATGTATACCACATGATTTGGGATATTTTAGAAATTTGTTAATGTGGAATACATTCTTGATGTTGTATATACCAATACCCTATCTTCAATAATAAAGTGTGAGAAAATTTGGGGAGGTGGAGTGGAAGAAGTGGAAGTAAGGTTACTTGGGTCAATGCAATCATATTGAGGAGGTTCAAGAGTTTTAGACTTGTCTTTTTTATGAGCATGTTTGATGTTAGGATAGTAGTTATAATGACCATATTCATTTTACAAATGCTTGTAATACCATGTATAGTTGTAAGTCACCAAGAATAGTGATATCCATTCTCAAATGGGGTATTTTGAGGAATTTGTGAAGGGTAGAGGGAACTATGCATACTTGGTGGATCCAAGGGTAGCTAAGAATCAAGTTGTAGGGAAGTTAATTATTGATGACTTGGATGAGGGTATCATGGGTAATAGGCCCAATGATGATTGGTAAGCAAATAGTGCCTTATGAGTCTCTCTTTGAATTACCATATCATTTGATATTAATGATATTAGGTTGCAATTTTTCTGAAGAATATCTAAATAGTTTTATTAATTTTAATGAGGCTATATTGAGACTCAAACCACTATCTATTAGAATTAACTTAATATTATTATAGTTTATGACAACTTTGATATGAAGAGGATTATAATATAGGGGACCAAGGGATTACATGTCACTTTGGTTAAATGTAAGCTAATGAATAGGGGATAAATTCCTCATAGGCACTTGTAATATGGCTAGCTTAATGTCTTTTGGAACCTTGGATTGTCTTACAAGGTCACATAATATTTATCTATGGACTTATAATGTACACAAGAGATAGAGAATAGAAATATATGCTAGTGTCATGTTCAGTTATTCCACAAGATTATATGGATTTTCAATACAAGAGGAAGGTTTCACCTTTGGATGTAAAGTGCTTGCAATAAAATCATTTTTGGAAGTAGGTAAGGGACCTTGAACCATAACCTTTGCATGTCTATTTTAAACAACATAATTTCAAGATAGCTAAGGATTATTTGAAATATAGGAAGATGATGTAGGAACCATGATAGTGACCTATCAGAATCAAATCATAATAATATTATCTTGTGTCATAAAGAAGACACTAGGGTATGAAGGATCAGGTCCTAAAATGCAAGGAAGAACACTCTAAGGTGTGTTTTAATGTTTATGATAATTGATTTTAATGGTAGTTACATGGTTATTGGTAATATAACCTACAAAATTATTATAGTTATACAATACCTCATGGTAGATAATTTGATTTTCTTGAGAATATTGAAATTGATTATAATTTACCTAATTTTGATTCTACCCTTGATTTTAATCTTGATTACTATATTGGCACTGATTATTTGATTTTTTATTTAGAAATGGGTCTTTATAGATACACATGTTTTAGTTGGATGTAGAAGTAACATTATCCAATTTGATGTCACCATGCTTTGGTAAGTCCAAAATGAATTACCTTAATTACATTAATCTATGAATTTCATGCCATTTTATACTTTTGAAGTCATAATACCCATCATATATATACCATTTAAGATTTGGTCAGTCTTCTATAAAAGGCTTTGGAGTTGGCCAAATGACCATGCTAACTGTGACTAACTTCTGAAAGACTACTTTAATAGGTTCAACAAGGTCATTAAAGAATATGTTATAATATTGATTCCTTCAAGGTGGTGGTATTTATAATGTAATTTTTGGGGTTGATGTATTATTTTTTACAATTTATGGTTTCACCATTTATACATGTCTTGAATCTAGTACTCCATTTCTTTCGACATTCTTGTTTTTATAAATGGATTAGTCTTCCTAGATATACTAGCCTATACTTATAATGAATCTTGACATTGAACCTAATTTTTATAATAAATATTAAATATGACTTTATATATAAGTTTTTTTAATCAATATTCCCTTATCTATAATATCCTTGAATATGGTAGAATAATGAAGTCTTAAGTTATGAGCCACCTCTAAATTCATATTGAAGGTGAAAATTATCAATAATTTTGCCACCATTAGAATAAATGAATTTAATGAAAATTAAAAAATGTATACAAAAAATCATACAACCCTCAACAGGCCAAAACCATTCTCAGGAACAACTCATAAGTCCAAATTTTGATAGAGCTTTTTTTTGTTCCTCTAACTAGCTAGTTACATGCTAGTGAAGGTAATTTTTAAATGATAGGTACATGAAGGAGAATATTTGGTTAAAATTTTATTAGGGTTTTTTATGTACTCAAATTCCATAAAAACTAAATGAATTTTTTTTAGGTTATAAGTGATTAAATTTATGAACAATCGTAAAGAAGAATAGGTGCTCTAAAACCATTCTTGAACCCCAATAGCTCAATTTTAAGATATATAATTGCATTTGTAAGTTAATTTTTACAAAAACCATTATTTGATATCATATGATAATTTTAAAAAACCTTATTAAACATTAATAAATAAAAATTTTAGGGCAAATAATAGATAAATGCAAAGGTACAGGTATCAGGGTTTTAAGCAAACAAGAGAGACAATCATAAAAGACAATTTTTGAGTGGTTTAAGAGATTGGTTGAGAACATAAAAGGGTTTTAATGATGATATTGGTTATTATAATTCATAAATAAAATAATAATTAGGTATTTATTCCTCATAAAAATCAATAAAATGATAATACTCAGATCTATAAGCGTTTAAAAATGAAATTCTACAAGCTAGGAAACAAAAAAAAGTGCATAGTTTGAGTTTTATTAAATGAAATATATTGAAATTTTACATGGAAGTATATTTTTATGTAATTTAATGTTTAATTTTTTTTTAATTTACTTAATTTTACCATAGGAGATATGAAATTTAAAAATAGAGGTCTGATCATGAAAAAAACCAAGGGTTTTCACTATTTTGCTCACAAATGGAGTTGGAAATGAGTGTTTCAGGTCCTTCTAATGGAAAAAAATTACTATAGACTGTTTATAATTAATTTAAAGTTATTAATAAATTATAATATAGTTAAAATAAATTCAAAATAATCTCAACTCATTGAAAAATATCTCCAAGTCACCCTCAAAGCAACAAACAATCACTTTTTTGTGAATTTTTGTTTTGGATTTTGGTGAGGAGTTTTCAATATTTTTAAAAAATTATAGGTATAAAAAATTTATAAATATAAAATGATAATATTATTAGTTTTTTTTAGTCTCGGAACTCATTTTAAACCTCTTAATTCAAATCAAGGTTTCTTGAGAGCAAGAGAGCATAAAATTGCTTTTTTTAAGTTGTACACGGAATTCAGAGCTAAAAATTTGTTTGAAGGTATTTAAAACCATATTTATGATTTCAATTTTTTTTTATACTACTTAAATATTAAAAAAAGGTAAATCCATCAATTTACAAGTTCTCACAATGCATTCAAGAAGCTTGTTAAGTTGTAGAAGATAAGCATATCCAATAATAACTAGTATGGAGAGTTATGGTTATCATCATCAAAGGTATTCTTAGATGATATATTTAATTAATAATGTAAAATAAAAATTATTATATCTCTCTAAATTATATGACCCATTTGAGCTAAATTTATCAAAGTTAGGGCAAATAGGAAGAGTTTTCAATTAACCCCATAAAGGTGGAGTTTGAAACATACAAGAGTGGATAAGTTGATTTGAAGTCTTGATTAAGATTTGAGGTACTATTTTGATTAAATATGCTACTTAAAAAATCAAAATTAAATCTCTCTATTACTATGCCCCCCTTTTGGATAATTTTAGAAAAGTCAAGAAGTCAAACATGCATGTAAATTACAAGTGAGATAACTGAAGTCAAACTCCAAGTTAAAATTCAAGAAGCTCAAGTCAAAATCCAAAATAAAACCAAACATAACTAAATTCAAACTTAAATATGCATGAAATATCAAAAGTATTTTATTAAATATAAAAAATAGTTCAAACTATCCATAAGGAGTTAACTAAAAATAGTCAAAGATCTCTTCAAGTTGAAGACTATTCGAACACATGCAACAACCTTTAACTTTTCAAACATTCAAACTACATTCTCTCCATAACTTCTATGCCATATTCCAGGGAGATAAATTTTAAAACTTCAATAAATGATACATATCAATTTAGAAGTTTGTATTTTTGAAGGTGGAATTAAAGTTTTAGTTGATGTAGAAGTGAACTATGAATTGCATGAGGACTCATCTATAGTTGTTTGTCTCATCTCCCTCTCTTATTTTAAATATGTGCATTTATTATTGAATTATTATGATCAAATTATGCTTTTATATTATATAAACTCTACAAAAATTTGTATTACATCACCTTTAAAGAAATAAATAGTTTAATTTGCTTCCATTCTCAAGCTTCTATAAAGTGTGTGCTTAATATTCATTGATGTAACTTAGTGAATCACTGATTTTTCTATGTTTATATCTAAAATTATCACCTTTATTTAGTAAATAATAACTCTTACAGGTCATTCCAAGTGTCTATGTTCGATTTATACCCAATCTAGAAGTAAATTTAACCATTGTTCATTCCTTCCAAGCTAATGTGAGTGTTAGTCAAGATATCTATGTGAAATGCTGATGCAAGAATCATTATATGAGAATGAAGTGAATGTGTGAAAGTTATTTATCTTATGAAGTGTGTTAAGTATCTATATAATTGAACTTAAAATTTATGCATCACCCCAAAGTTTCAATTTTCATTTCTATTTTCAGCTTTAACATTATTCCTTATACTCTTTTCCTAGTCAAGAAAGCATTATCATAGAGAGTTTAGAGAGTTATGGGTGAGTGTACTAAAGGGAAATAAACCTTCATATGGATATTATCTCCAACATATCATCATCCACACCTTGGAGAGTTTACATTATATCAATACGAGTGAGAACAAGCACACATTCTTAGGAAGGTGCACTTTTGAGTGATAATAGTTTCTGACACACATGATGAGACACAGATTGAAGCTAAAAAAAGACATTTGTAGAAGAAAGATATACCATTTTCATGCTTAAATTCACTACAAGGTCTGAAATTATAGGTATACTTTTTGAATTATTTGAGCATTCTAACATAATAATAATGTTTTTGATAACAAGTCCATATCTTACAAGATTATTTGAGTTACCAAATCAACCTATTGTACAAACCACTTCAAGTTCAAATATTATTAATAATATGGATATCCTAAGAAACCATGTATTTTTTACTTTCAATGATGTAATCCCTTTTAATTTAGCCTAATAATTTCAAACTCAACCCTCAAAAGTCTACCATATTTCATAGGTGAAGATCAAACTACACCCATAAAATATGTTAAAGATGTGGCCAAATTGTGTTCTTTCCACTATGTTAATCAAGAGAATGTTTCCATATATTTATTTGATACATCCTTTAATGGAAAGGAATTGCAATGGTATAAGAACCTTCCATTGAACTCCATATCTAGTTGGGATGATTTAGGTGAAGGATTATTTTAACAATTTAAAGATAAATTAGAACATCTATCCCTTGTTGAGCATCTCACTACCATAAAAAGAGAAACATATGAATTTATGACTTATTTAAATATTATATTTTAGAAGACATATAACATAATACCTCCCATGATAAAGCCATCTCTTGAATATTTTTTCATAAACTTTTTAAGAGCCTTGAATTCTGATATTTTAGTTATGATTTAGTCCATGGGTGGTAGGACACTCCTAGATTCCTATGAGGTTGTCATTAAATTTGAAAATATTATAATTTAAGTTGGTAATCTTGAAACTAG
The DNA here is from genome assembly GCA_037957365.1 of Torreya grandis. Taxonomy (NCBI): domain Eukaryota; kingdom Viridiplantae; phylum Streptophyta; class Pinopsida; order Cupressales; family Taxaceae; genus Torreya; species Torreya grandis. Next base: position 764,762 of record JARHVA010003085.1, read on the forward strand.
GCCTCCAATGCCAATGTTTCTATAATTATATCATTTCCTACCTCCTCAAGCTCCATCAATAGCCCAAATTATAACCCTTCAAATTTAAGTTCAAGCTCCTCATAATCAATTTAGTGAGCTTGGTGAAATAAAAGGTATTCTAGAATCCTTGAATAATGAATTAATTCAATTTAAGAGGAAACAATATCAAACCAATAGGTCATATCAAGAATTTGATAAACCCACATATTAGTCATATAGAGAGCAAAGACCTCCCTACCAAGGCTATAAAGATAATAGGCCCCCATAACAAGCTCAAGGAACCATTATACCAACCAAAACATATAATTAAATTATTCATAATTTTCCTTCCTCAAATAAGGCCCTTATTCTATTACAAAATAATTTGATGCAAGATTCAAGTTAGAAACCTTCTAATACTAATGATGTGCAAAATAAAGCTTCAATATCACATAATATGTCAATTTCTCAAATGACACAAATAGAATACTTTCTTAAAGAAGTATAACATAATGAATCTATGATGAAACAAGGGGAAGTGAATCATGGATAAGTAAAAATAGATGTAACCTTGGTGAATTTTTATGTTGATGATCATGTGGTAGTAAATCAGATTGGTGAACCTAGCAAATCAAATCAATTTATTTCAGCCATTATAAGATCCAAGAGAAGGGATATATATGAGCCCCAAGAGGTAAAACATGCTTCAAATGTTCCTAATATGATTTATAAAAGTACTAATGATCATATTTCTTCCCCTTTACCTGAAAAAAATCATCATGTTGAAGCAAGCAAGCTTCACCAAGTGCCTCAAGCACAAGAGCATCCTATTGCTCCAAAGGTACAACCAAAGGTTGAAGGATCACCCTTAAATATAGTAGATAATATTAATAAGTATAACATAAAAATGAATATGTGGGATTCATTGGAAATCTTAGGATAACAAGATACATTTATACATGAGCTTTTAGGTCGTAGCTTGTCTACAAAACCAATAGAGAAAGAAAGTGTGATTATAGAAAATTAGGATTAGAAAGAGAATTAAAAATAAAAACAAGTATATAATAAAATGGTTAAAGGTCACAAAGGATGAAAAAAATCTAATTAATACATGTAATTTCTATCTTTCCTTGATTATTGATGATACACTTGTTCATAATTACATGGTTGACAGTGGAACAAGTAACACAATAATGTCAAAATAGATTGTAGATAAGTTGGGTTTGGTGTATTAGCCAAACACTAAGGGTGTTTTTAAAATTAATGGATCTATAAAAAAGATAGTGGGTATAATAAATATTCTTAAATTAACACTTCATGCATGCCCAAATGTGACTATTTGGTAAGATGTAGTAGTGGTGGGTCTTCCTCCATATTTTTCTATGTGCTTATCACATAACTTCACCTCAAAGATAGGTGGGTATCTTTTATTTGATTAGACATACCTCATGTTTATAACAAGGTATAGAAAAAAATTTAAAATTCATTGAGATATTATTTCTCATTTTCATCTAAAACCATATATGCCTAGTATTATTAATACTAATTTGTGTCATCTAGGATGAAGTAATGAAAACTAGTGAATCTAAATCAAATTCATCTCTTGATGGTGTACCTAATTTATTTATTAATGAATGGGATACTAATATTCATTATAATTATCTCTACAAGATTATATAGGAAGAAGGACTTTGAGTTTACTATTTACATGAGGATGGTGTACAAATTCTAGTTCTATACAAATAAAGTGAGCTAAATGATGATTTGTGGAAACTCTACTTTGATGGATCATGGACATGGTATGGGGACTGATATGATTATAATTTCAACCTCCAAAAAAAGTTACTTTTATTCTATAAAATTTTATACTTCATGCTTTAACAATGAGGTAAAATACGAGGCTTTAGTTCATGGTTTGTAGTAGGCTAGAAAGATGGGTGCTAACCTCTTATAAGAGTTTGTAGATAGTGAGATTTTGGTACATAAAATAAGAGGGTTTAATGTATGTAAAAATCCATTTATAAAATCATAAAAACATATGTTATGGGATATTCTATTATATTTTGATGCATTTGACATACAAATAGTGCTTAGAGAGCAATAAGCATGCAGATAGATTGGCTGCATTTGGAGCATAGTTTGACATTCTAGCTAATATAAAGAAAGATGAAACTCAAACATAAATAATTTGGTAATACCATATGTTCCTAATCATAATTTTAAATTGGTAAGTCTTTGAAGATGATGATCAAGTTATTCATTTCCTATAAGAAGAGGATGAATTTTATTCTAGAAATCAATCCAAACATTTGTAGTAATATGGTGATCAAATAGTTCAGATCAATTCCAATAAGTTACCAAAGGGTATTATCACAATTGAAAATATTTTCAGTAGATATGATGAGATAACAAGGAAAAAATATTATTGGTCTACCAAAGAAGAGCATTATGCAAGCATTGGCATAGTCAATGGAAAAACTCTCAAACTTAGTAAAGGATGTTCTCAAGCTCAAAAATATTCATTTGTTGATTTATGTAGAGAGTTTGATGATGTTTTTTTATAGGATTATAGTTATTTAAAATGATTTGATCCTATTTTGGATCAACACACCATTGAATTAGAATAAGATATAAAACTATTGAGGCAAAGACAAAGGTCAACTAATCTAAAGTTAGAACCTTTGATGAGAACATAGCTTGATAGGTTGATTGAATCAATTATCATATTTCCCATCAATAATTCCACTTAGGTGGCTAATCTTGTTCCCATGAGGAAGAAGAATGGATAAATTATATTGTGTGTGGATTTTCATGATTTGAACAAGGCCTCATTCAAGGACCATTATCCCTTGCCATCGATAGAGAAAATACTATAGTTGGCGGTTGGTTTTAAAAGGTTTTCATTATTATATGTTTATAGTAGATATAACCAAATACTTTTGAAGGAACTGTATCAATTCAAAACATCCTTCACCACCAAGTAGGGCATATTTGAATACAAAAAGATAGAATTTGGAGTTTTCAATGTAGGAACAACATTTAAAAGAGCCATAGATATGGCCTTTCAAGGTTTGATCAATAGGTTTGTTATTATATATTTGGATGATGTTACAAAAATTTAAAATCATAAAAATGATCACATTATTCATCTTAGATAGGTATTTGAGATATGTAGGCAATATGGGGTGTCACTTTACCTAAATAAATGTCTATTTTTAGTGCATGAAGGTAAACTTGGTCATGTTATTTATAAGAATGGTTTGAGTATTGATTCAAAAATAATAGATTCTATTATTTTATTGTCCTTTCCTAAGCATAATAAAACATTATAAACTTTCCTTGGCATAATTAGCTTTATAAAAATTTATATATCTAATTTTATAATTTTATCAAGGCCTCTTACAACTATGCTCAAGAAAAATTAGAATTTTACTGGGACCAATGAAGGTATGAAATTTTTAAAGAAATTAATCAATCCATTTCTAGTTCTCTCACTCTCATCAATTCTAATTTTCCAGGATTTTGTGTTTTATTAATATGATAATGATGATACAATTTTAGGAATATTGATACAACAAAATTTATAAGGTTTTGAGTAACCAATAGCATTATTTATCTATTAATATTATTTATCCAATAGAATTATTTAGCTAAGGCTTGAAAGAGTATTAAATAAGTTACATATTTGTTGAAAAGAATATTATTTCCATAATTATATGTCTCAAAAATTTTAGGCACTTATTATCTAACAACAAGATCCATGTGATGGTTTCCCATCCTAGAATCAAAGAGTTCTTGTTGAACAAGGACATAAGTGAAAAGATATCAAGATAGATAGCAAGGGTTATGGAATATTATGTGGAAATAAAAGTAACCAAGTTGATTAGAGGCAAAGGGTTATGTGATCACTTGGATTAAGACTTATAAGAAAGCAAAGAGGAAATTTTTGTCTTAAATGATGAAGATATTGAAGTCAATCATACATCTTAATAAATATGGTTTCAAATAATGGTTTGGTACCTTAAAAGTGGTATGTATCCTAAAAAAATAAGTGGTTCAAAGATAAGGTACTTTATGTTGCAATCTATTACTTTTTTGCTTGTTGATGGTGTATTGTTAAAAAATGATGTTAATGGTATGTTGTTGAGATTCATAGATCAAAGTCAAGTTAAAATATTACTTGAATAATTTAATGATGGACAAAGTGGAGACCACTTTTTATCAAGGACAACAACCATCAAAATCATGAGGGTTCATATATTCTCATTATTGGGTAAGGAAGTGTAAGAAGTGCTCATTGTTTGTATGAAAGGAAAAGATTTCTACCCACCTCTTCAACCCATTTTAGTAGATTAAACATTTTTCCAATTGGGTTTGTAATTCATTTGTCTCATAAATCTAGTTTATAGCTTAGGCCACAAGTGGATACTTAAAACTATAGATTACTTTACTAGATGGAAATAAATAGTGGATTTGAAAGAAGCAAATAAATCTAGTGTCTTGGACTTCTATGAAGGTTTTATCACAAGTTTTGGTGTTCCTTATACTATAATTTTAGATAATGATATGATAATTTTAGGGGCTAAAATCAATCAATGGGATGTATGAAATGGTGTTTATCTTAGTACTTATTCAAATTATTATCCACAAGGTAATAGTCTTGTTGACTCTACTAACAAGAAATTGTTAAAGTTCATTCAAATAATGATTGAAGACAATAAAAGGACTTGGTATTTTAAATTAAAATTAGCTTTATGGGATGATAAGATCACCTTAAAGAGGTCCATTGCCAATTCATCCTATAATATAGTGTATGGGAGAGAAGATATATTTACAATATCACTTAAGCTCTACTTTTTGGAGATAATGCATCAGATGAAATTATTTGAGAGTAATCCCATGGAGGTGAGATATTTTAAACTTATAGAGTTAAAGGAACTCAAAAATCATTCTATGTTAGCTATGGATATGTATCAAGCATAGGTAAAAAACACAAAGAACTTCAAATAAAGTGAATTTTTTCTCAAATGGGATGAGGATAGACTAAAAATATAAAGAAACATAAATTTTGACTCATTTTTTAGTGGCCCTTACATGATCTAAAGTTGTAAAACTCACAACATCTTCCAACTAGCCAAGATGGATGGTGAAGAGCTCCAAATCCCAGTAAATGAGATTCATTTTAAGCATTATTTTTGATGATAGATTATTAATTATTCATAGTAGTTTTATATTTAATTTTCCTCCAAGTTATGTTATGCACATATTTTGGTAGTTATTTTAGTTTCTACTTTCCTCTAAGTGTTATTTTGCGCCATTATTTAGTTGGTAGTTGCTCTAGTTTTCAATTTAATAGGTGCTTATGCACAAGTTTTGTAGTTTCTTGAGGGAATTTTCAGTTTTATATTTTTTTATATTTTAATAACTCCATATATCAATGTATTGAGATTCTAGTCTTGAGTTTTTAGGAGGTAAACATCCTAACAAATTTGGTAAGTATGTTGACAATTTTGCCACCATTAGTCAAAGTTACTTATGTGCAAGATTTCAAGAAGACTATATTCATAGATTCAATATTGAGAAAGGTATAAAATACATCATAAAATATTAATTATGACAAAATCATGCTTATTAAAAACTCATAATTCCAAATTTTGATAGATTTTTATTTTATTCCTATATCTAGCTAGTTGTAAGCTAGTAAAAGCAATTTTCAAATGCACAGTACATGAAGGAAAATAATATTTGGTTATAATGGTAATAGGGATAATTATGGTGCCATATTAAATAAATACTAAATTCATTAGTTTTAATTTATAGGTTCTTAACTCTATGAACAGTTAATAAGAATAGGTGCTCTAAAACCCTTTTTAAACCCCAATGTCTCAGTTTTAAGAGATATAATTGATTTTTTGAGTTCTTTATTGAAAAATAAAATTTTTGTGAGATTTTAAGGGGTATAAAATTCCTTAATAAACATCATTAAATCAAAATTTTATCGTAAATAATGGATAAAGTCAAAGGTACAAGTATTAGGGTTTTAAGCAAGCAAGAGAGATAGTCAAAAAAGACATATTTTGAGTGGTTTAAGAGATTAGTTGACTACATAAAATGGTTTGAATGATGATATGGGTTATTATATATCATAATTAAAAAATAATTAGGTATATATCTCTAATATAACTCAATAAAATGACAAAAAATAGACCTACAGGCATTCAAAAATAAATTTATCCAAGCTAGGAAAGACCAAAAAGTGCATATTTTGAATTTTATTAAATAAAATATCTTAAAATTTTAGATGGAGGTATGTGTTTATGTATATTAATTTTTTTAAAGTATTTTTAAGTCATTAATATAATTGAGGATATATAAAATAGCAAAACACAGGTCTGAACATGAAGAAAACTAAGGGTTTTCACTATTCTACTCACAAATGAAGTTGAAAATGAGTGTTTCAAGTCCTTCAAATGGAACAAACTGATTTAAGAGTGTGTATAATTAATTTATAAGTATTAATAAATTATAATAAAATTAAAATCAATTCAAAATAGGCTTATCTCATTTAAAAACATCTTCAAGTCACCCTTAGGGCAACAAGCAAGCACTTTTTGTGAATTTTTATTTGGGAATTTGGTGAGTAATTTTGGAGATTTTTTAAAAAATTAAGGTATAAACCATTAATACCTATAAAATTATAATTTTAATAGTTTATTTTTAGGATTGAAACTCATTTTAGACCCTCTAATCCTAATCAAGGTTTCTTGAGAGTAAGATAGCTCAAGAGAGCACAAAATGACATTTTTTGAAATTATACATGGAGTTTGGAGCTAAAAAATGATTTTAAGGTCTATGAAACCATGTTAATTATTTTAAAATAATATTTATTTTCCTTACATATTAAAAAAATTCAAATTCATCAAGTTCTAGGTTCTCATAGTGCATTCAAGAAGTTTATCAATTTGCAAAAGATAGGCATATCCAAGAAAAATCAATATGGAGAGTTGTGGTTGTTATCATAAAGGGAAATCTTAGATGATATATTTAATTAATAATTAAACATAAACATGATTATATATCTCTAAATTTTTTCCCCATTTGGGTTAAATTTTTCAAAGTTAGGGCAAATCAGAAGAGACTTCAATTAGCCATAGAAAGCTGGAGTTTGAAACATGCAAGAGTGGATAAGTTGAGTTGAATCCTTGGTTAAAATTTGAGGACATATTTTCATTAAAGATACTCTTTCAATAAAAAACATACAATATTTATCCTACTACATGCCCCTTTAGACTAATTTTAGAAAATTCAAACATGCATGCAAATTGTAAGTGAGACAAGTGAAGTCAAATTCTGAGTTGCAAGTCAAGAAGTTCAAGTCAAAATCCAAGATATAAATAAAAGTAAATTAATTAAAAATTAAATATGCATGAAATATCAGAATGAGTTTAGTGAATATCAAAAATATTTCGAAGTATCCAAAAAGAGTTAACTAAATATAGTCAAACATCTCTTCAAGTTGAAGACTATTCAAACACATGCAACAACCTTTGACTTTTCAAACATTAAAACTATCATACATACCTAATTTATACATCATATTAAAAGAAGATAAATTTAAAAACTTCAATAAATGATAGTATCAATTTTGCAGTTTAAAGTTTTAAATGTGGAGTTAAATTTTCATTTAAAGTAGGAGTGAACTATGACTTGTATGAGGACTCATCTCTAGTTGTTTCTCTACTCTATATCTCTTCTTTTCTATATGTAAATTAATTTTTAAATGTTTATGATCATATTATGATTTTGGGATTAGATAAACTCTAACAAAATTTGTACTATATCACCTTTAAAGAAATAAAGATCTAATTTTTCTTCCCTTCTCAAGCTTTAATGAAGTGTGCACTTAATATTCATTGATGTAACTTAGTGAATGCCTAATTTTCATATTTATATGTCTAAATTTTTCACCTTTATTTAAAAAATACTAATTCTTAAAATTCATACCAAGTGTATAAGTTTGATTTCTACCTAGTCTAGAAATAAATTCAACCATTATTCATTCCTTCCAAGCTAGTGTGAGTGTTAGTCAAGACCTGTGTGTGAAATAGTGATGTAAGAGTCATTACATGGAAATTAAGTAAATGTGTGCAAGTTATTTATCTTCCAAAGTGTGTTAATTATCTACATAATTAAATTTTACATTGTTCCATCACTCCAAGTTTTAAGTTTTCATTTCTATTTTTAGCTTCAACATTACTCCTTATAACCATTACCTAGTCAAGAAAGCACTATCTGAGAGAGTTTAGAGAGTTGTGGGTGAGTGTACTAATGGGAACAAACCATTCATCTAGATATTATATCCAAAATAAGGTCAACCACGCATTAAATATTGTTCATTATATCAACAAGAGTGAGAATAATCACATATTCTTAGTAGGGTGCACTTATAAGTGATAGAAAAATGCTAGTTGTTTATCAAAAAGGTTGTGTGGGAGGATACTAGCCAAGATTATCCATAATTATAGGTAAGTATGAAATCTTTTCACACCATGTTTTTTAGCTCTACACAAGTCAACCATGGTCATCTCATGCTCTATGTTGTAAGATAAATGCTTTTTTTTTAATAGGTCATCATAGGTGATGACATATGTATAGAAACCACTCCAAAGATTGTCCACTCAAACTTGACGGGAATAAACAATGTAAATATGCATTATTATATGTTAATTACTAGAAAGACACAAAAAAATATTCAAGCAATCTTTAGGATCAACCTTTCTTTTGTAATTATCAAATTTATGCACCTTAAAATGAGATGTAAAAGGTACTTGAAGGATGATTATTTTAAATGGATATGGGTATATTTCATAAAATTTGTACTTTTTACCTTGATTTCCTACTTAGAGCCCTATAATAATGTCTTTTATCTACTAAAATTCTTGGAGAGTGCGAATAATGTTTAGAGGGGTATTAAATCTATTGGGATAGATAGGTAGATTAAGAGTAATAAAAGTTAGAATGGATACCCTTTGAGATGAGTTATTTAGGTTATTAACATTATAATTGATATTATACTATTCATAGGATACCTATTATTGTTTAATGGTATTAGGAGTTGGATTAGTAACACATTGTTAGGTTGGAGGAATTTGTTATCGATATAACATAATTTATTTTTGAAAATAAGGAACCTATTGTAAAGGAACTTGTTGTTGGAAAGTATGAATTTATTTATTAAAAGGGAGGGATTATAGATTAATAGGTATTAATTAGGGATTAATTTCAACTTGATGTTGAGATGGATGATTTATAACTTGATGTTATGGATTGTCATTAGTTTATTATAATAGAGGATTCTTAGAAACATTGTAACAACCACACTAGGTTTTACCAGAATATAACGTTTCTTTCTTTTAAATTAATTACACACATTCATCATTTAGATTTCACCACGAGAAACCTAACTAGTGATATTTAACTAACTGTATTAATTTAACTAAAATTTTTATAGACAATCCACTTAACTAAGGATTATGATCATAGGAATACAAGAAGGGAGGTTAGTAATATGTTATTTCAAGGAACAAAAACTCAAATAAAAACACACTAACACTTACACTCCAAGACTAGAAATTAAGGAGAGCTTAGTAACAAAAGATAAATGAAAGCATAAATAAAATGTAAAAGATAACAAATCATTTACCTCCCTTGAGAGCTATAAATGCTTTGTTGAGTGGCTTGCTTATTTTTTTCATCAGAGAGTTTTTTTCAAATGAAGCATGTTGGCTCCTTTTATCATTGGCACCACTATCTTTGATGTGACTTGATGTAGCTTGGCTCAAGATTTTGGCATTATAACATTGCTTGAAAAAAAAATTGCTTATGTATCTCTCCAAATTTTCATTATAACTTTGGCTTATAATATCTCTGAAGACATTTAGAAAAAATAACTTTACACCAAAAGATCTTAGGATTAAATAGGTAAGGCAGTATATTTATATCCTAAGGAATTAAATCTCACATAAGGTGAGTTAGGGTTGAGTTAAGGCTTGAAATGGGTTCAAACCTAACCTAGGTGAGTCAAATATAACCCTAGTAGAGTTAATAGTTGTCAAGTAATTATGATTTTCAATGAATATGCATGGGTCTCCAAAATAAATATATTTTAGGATATTTTCAAGAGCTTGACAACTCATAAAGGCAATGATGAAAGGCTAGGATATTTCATATTTTTGAACTTTCCTTTTATGATATTCATTAATTGTAAATAGATTATTTAATTAGGAATTTAATTTGGTTTAGATTTTTAATTAATTCTAATTAACCATTAGATCTTTCAAAATTTAACATTTTCTCATGTGCCCCACTTAACAAGTTCATAGGCCAAATTGATTGTTGTGATGTTGAAAGATGATTAGGGATGAATTTGTAAGAAGTTATTATTGCATATGGTAGGATACCCTAATTAGGGATGCCTCAATATGATTCTGAGCTTTGACAAATGATGAACGAGAAAATTTTGGATGTTTAATGATTCCTAGGCTTAATTTGAAATGGTTGGTAGGAATCAGTATAAAGTCCAATCGAAAGCCAGTTTTCACCAATTTTAAGTATCTATAGTTTTCCCTTATTTGGGAAGATGTTGTGATCTATATGCATAATAATTTCTTATCAAAGAATAAAAGGGACATGTATACCTATGACTTCAATGGCAATAGATGAACTATAGGTGCCCCCTCGAGTGAGCGGTCAATAAAAAGGGTTGGTGATCTATCCCTCAAATGGAAGAAATAATGGGACCAAAAAGATAAAATGGTGTGGAAAAGACTAATTTGACTAGAGGCCATTATAATAATTGGCAAGATAAAATTATGCCCCAATTGGGAGGATAGAGACAATGGTTTGCCCAAAGGTGGTTATAAGCATTATCATAATGAAAATATTCTCTAGTTGGGTAGAAGAAGGAGAATGATTTTCCCAAGGGAAGTTATAATCATTAACCTACAAATGGATGAAAACACAAACATTTTACCATAGGTGGTTAGAATCATTGGTAGTGCAAGTGTGATGGTATACAATGATTTTCCTAGAGGTGGTTATAAACATTGGACCCCAATTATGGAAAATTAGATAATGGGGCTTATGAACTAAATTCATAGTTATGGAGTAAAAGTAATTAGGTATAGAGGAGAAAGGTGAATTTGGAAAACCTACTAATAGGGAGATTCTTATCCAAACTATCAAGGGTTAAAATTCTTTTGTATTTTAATTAATCTATATGTGGGACATGATTTGGGTAGATCAATAATTTTTTCATGTGCCAAGGAGATATCATGGCCTCATTATTGTGTATACTTATCAAGATAATTTGTGTTGTATCATGTGATAGTATTCATCATGATAGAACACCATGATAACTTGTCTAAAATATGCATAAGGACTGACATGTGATACAATAAACAAATCAAAAAAATGTTCTAATGATAAAAACCATGATGATAATGTTGATGTATGAATATGGATGGATTCAATAATAATGCATGAGGAATCACCTAATGAATGTATGTAGACTAAAACAAGGCTCAACAAGAAATCAAACAAATAGGAAAACAAGAAAACAAATAAACAAAACACCAAGAAAATTAAAAAAAATAAAAAATAAAAAGAAGAAAATGAAAATAAAAACAAATAATGGTTAATAGCAATGTTAGTACAAACAAGATGATGAACCATTGCCCCTAGGTTATAGGAGACAATAAAATAAACAAATAAAATGGAGGAATAGAATAAAAGGAAGGGGGTAGCTGAGATGACTCCTTATGCATTAGGAAAGTAGATGCTACCTACATAGTTTTATAGATGCAAGAATTAAAAAAAATATATAGACTAAATGTAGTTCTCCCAAGGTATGGGATAGAAGAAAATTATGAGAAAGAAAACATGATTGTGCTATAAAATAATATGGGAATGGTCTTGAAAAATGATCAGGGCATGGGATGTTAGGCCAATAATGATGGGGAAACTAAATGATAAGTGGTTTCTTGTGATATATTTGGGGTTCCCATAATCCTTAAGGTGCAAAAAAGGTCAATGTTTAGGATTTTTTAAATCTTTTTTCAAATGTTTTAAGAATTTTATGAGCATCTCAATTTGATTGAGAATGAAGAGATACTAAATGGTCCAATATCATAAAATAGTGAGAGTGTTTAGACTTATAAATGATCACAAAATGGTGACATCATGGAAAAAGGTGACTAAGATGACCTCAATGTGAATTAAGCATTGCTAGATAGTCCCATGATGGGACCTCAAGTCAATGTAGTTCCACCTTATAATAGATATCTAATTAGGTAGTGGCTAATTCAAATAAAATAGGAAAAGTAGGTAGATTAATATTAATAAAATCTATAATGGATACCCTTTTAGATGACTTATTTATGTTGTTTACCTTATAACTAATATTATACTATTGGTAGGGTCCTATTGTTGTTGATTGGTATTAGGAGTTGGATTAGTAACACATTATTAGGGTGGAATAATTTGACATCAATATAACATAATTTGATGCTGAAAAGTAGGAAACTATTGTTGGAGAATTATAAGTGATATCATTGTAATGTCATAAAGGTGTCCAAGTGAATGGATGAAGTGCCTTGATAGTCTATGTGATAATGACAAAGCGTGCAATGTGTTTGTCCTAGTATGTTTGGTTGTTCTTTTGTTTCTGCATGATTAGAGATGTTCAAGGATGAGTATGGAGTATTTATCATGTGAAAAATGTCCATAAGAGGTTTATAAGCTTTGAGTGCTTGTTTACATAATTGAAATTCATCTAGTTGTCTATAGTTTTTATCTAAACAATATAGGTCCAATGGCAAAAAAAATGAGCATGTAGTTTGATGACATCACCTTTTCCACATGTGAATGAGTTAGGGGGAGTTTATTATATTTTTATGATCAAATTAATCCCTATTTTTTATTCTATAAATATCAAGCTATGCACCTAGGCATGTCAAAAGATATGCAAGTGAAAATTTGGGCTCCCAAGCATTTTGATAGTATTTTCCCATACTTGGCCAGATTTGCATGAGGTAAGAGATAGTTGAGTAAGCATTTTTATTGTAACATATCTCTCATGTGTGGGCATTTCAAGAGAAGATGATCATATGGGTTTATTTAGTTTTGTACCTAGTTGATATACACTAAATTTAAGATATTGTGTTGAAGTGCATCCAAAGATATGCATGTTCAAAGTTAGCATTCTAGACAAGTTTTTGACATAATTGGCTCTGTGGTATAAAAATAAAAGTGAGAATTTTAATGGTGACATATCTCACACATGTGAGGGTTCTAGGATCATTTTTTCACATGGTTGGATTCTCTTATGTAAGGAGATCATATAGTCTAAATTGTAGATCATGCATCCAAACATAACAAAAGTTATTTTGGTCCAAAGTTGACCTTCTTAGAAATAAGCATAGTTCCCATACTTAGTCATTTCTACACAGGTTAAATTTAGAGCAATATTGATGGAGTGTGTTTTCTCAAATATGTCAGGAAGCAGTGAGATAAGGTAAAGTGCATGATGTTTAACATTGAGCAAAGATAAAGATCAAGATTCTTCCAAGGATCAATAGTGAGTGGGAGATCATATAAATAAAATTTAGTGGTGCATATTAAGGTCAAGAGGTCAAAGTGATAGTTGTTTAGAATTTTTAAATAATGAGCTATGTACATTAGATCAATGAAACATGTGAGTCAAAGTTTTTAGATTGTAGGAGATGAGGTCAACTATCAAATGTTTAACATTTGAGCATTGCTGCCTATGAATTAAATTTTGGATAAGATCAATGGTGCATAATTTATCTAAGTAGTGAGGACATGAGATGTTAGTAAAGTGGTCAAATTTTAACTGTGACCATTTACATTTAAATATTTGAATTTTATAAAGAGAAAAACTAGTTTGTGGTATTTTGCCCATAACATTCGATCTAGAATGAATTTTCTTATGGTGTAAAAAAAAGATGAAGAAGAATCCATGTCAAATATAATGAACCTAATTGGAAGTTATGGAAGTGTCTACATTCAAATATATGAAGGTCCAAAGTTAACTATGTGTTCAATTATGTCTTATAAGTGACTCGAGAAGGACTTTCAAGCTTGTTTTGATGTTATTTCCATATCTATTGATGAATTGGCTATTGAAGAGTATTATAAACTCTATGAGGATTATTTGTGTGTATTATTAAGGTTTAACCAATCATATATAATATGAATAAAGTTTTGTAAGTTGATTGTGTATTAATTTATGGTGACTATGTGCATAGAATGTTGTTTGAGTAATTTCTGCTTAAGTAGAAGGGTACTATGATGATTGTTGGAACTTAAGTGGGACCTATAGACCTTATGGAATAGTTACATGATTTTTTTAGTGGTTCTATTTTCTTTGTTTATTCATTGACATGCTTAATGGGTGAATGGGTTCATATAAGACCTATAAGGGCTACAAGGGCCTTGTTAAAAGGTGTAGTTCCTTAAGGGTGAGCCATAGATTCTATGCTCAAACTATGAAGTATGTATTGAGATATGTATTCATGTGAGATATGTATTAAGGGATAAAGCATGCCTATTGGTAAACCAAGGTGTTTATTATCAAGTATGATCTATAAATAGTGGAACCACAGATGATGGTCTCTAGATCTATGGTGAGAGACTTGGGAGAGATTTGGTAGAGGCTTGTGTGCGAATTGGGGAGTGAAGGAGGGGTAGAGTTACCTACGGATGATTTGATGATAATATTAGTTTTAGGACTATTTATATAACCTATTGGTCATAATTTTTTTGGTAAAAGAGTGTTCTTGTAATTTGAGTGTGAGTGAAGGATAAGAGTGATAAGTAGATGTCCATCATCAAGTGTTGAAGACATCAGTTCATAGGTCAATGTGTTCATAGGTGTTGTTGTGGTAGGTCAGCATATAAGTTGGTTATAACCTCCTTACAAAGTGAAACTTGATAAAATTCTGATTGTTATTGTAGCTCAGCTAGATAGGTGTTGTAACACCTTGTGAGATTGTAGTCTCATTAAATAGGGATTTTAATTCCTTAATTAGTTTTAGCTAATCTAAATTAGTTCTTATTATTATAATAAAATAGTATAATTATAGGTTATAGTGGATTTTCTCCCCCAATAAGGTTTTCCACATATTTCATGTGTTATGTAATTGATCTTGGATTGTCTCTCTTATTAATTATTATGAATGTTGTGTATGCTTCATGAATGCTTATGATAATTGATTAGGAACTTGAAAGGGTTAAAATTTAAATTAGGTAATTTGGGCTCATTAATTCAACCCCCCCCCCCCCCACTTTTAGTGATTTTACCTCTAACAATTGGTATCAAAGTAGGTACTTTAGTAAAGTCTTAATAGCTTGAAGGTGATCTAAGGTACAATATGGGTAGTCATCCAGGAGGTTTCCCTACTAATTAATCTTTGATGTTAAAAGGATCCAATTATAAATTTTTGAGTACAAGGATGAGGACATACATTATGTACCTAGGATTTGATGTATGTAAATATATTCTAGATGGTTATGTTACTCCTATTACTCTTCCATCTAGTGATACAGACAAGAAGTTGTTTGAGAACAATTCCAAGGCAATGAATGATATCACTTGTGGCCTTTTAGAGACTTAATACACCAAGGTAATACATTATAATTATACTAAAGATATATGGGACAAAATCTAGATCATTTTTGAATTATATTCAAAGGTCAAGCTTGCTAATTTGCATACTCATCGAAAGAAATTTGAAACTATGAAGATGAAGGAAGAAAATTATATGGCATCCTTTCTATAGAGAGTTTATGAGACTATGAACATCATCAGAGTTCTTGGAGAGAACCTTGAAGAGGCTACTATAGTCTAAAAGGTATTAAGGTATCTATATCTCAATTTTGATCCAAAAGTATTTTCTGTAGAAGAGAGTCATGATCTTACTTAGTTGAAGATGGATCAATTGCATGGCACCCTTACTACATATGAGATAAGAGTAAATGATGATATACCACCAAATAAAGAAATTGAATTTAAGATAGAGATTAAGCCTAATAAAAATTTATAAGGTAATAAATCCACAGAGCATTATATATTTGACATTGATGAGGATGAACTAACTGCTTTGATTACTAGGAAATTGAACATAGGCTTAGAGAAGTATAAGGGTAAACTACCCTTCAAATGTTTCAATTGTGGAGAGATAGGACATTTTTATAGTAAGTATCCTCATAAGTATGAGAATAATGGTGATGAATATCATGGTAAAGGCCAAGTGAAGACAAGAAGACATACACAAAGAAAGGATTCAAAAAGTTTAACAAGAAGTCCTTCAAAAATAAGAATATTATTTACACCAAAGAAGATTATAGCTCATCAGATGAGAGTGAAGATAGCAACTTAGAATATGATCATGAAGATGATGGTCCTACTAAAAATGTAGATCTATTCATGGCTGAGGAAGGAATTTGCTCACATTATAAGGAGTCTAATTGGAGTGATTAAAAAAATGATGAAGATGAGGTGGACTGTGAAACTATATTGATGAATGCTCTTGAAGAACTAAAGATTGATAAGATTAATAAGAAGATGAAATCTAAAATCATGGAATGTGAGGAAAAATTTAGTGTGTATGACATAATAATGAATGAATACACCAAATAACATGAAGATATGATCAAACATCTCAGTTGTCAATTGGAAATTTTGTCTACAAGAATAAAATCTAAAGAAGATGAATGTTCAAGATATGTTTCTAAAAATGAGTCTTTGAAATATGAGTTAGAAAATACATATAATAAGGTGAAGTCATTTATGAGATTTGAAAAGAGTTCATGTGATCTAAATAACATTCTAAGTGGTCAAAAGCATGATAGTGATAGAACTGGTCTTGGATATATATAAAAACAAAAGTATGTTAATGAAGACAAGATGAAGTCTAATGTGAACCAGGACAATCATACTTTGAATTTAAATCATCAGATAAGGACTGAAGGTGCTAGAGAAATGAAAAAAAAATTAGATCAGATAGCCAAATTCCATGAGGTATGAAATATTTAATTATTAACATTACACATGTAATCAATTTGGTCATAGGGCTAGAGAGTGCAAGAGAAGTGTTATAAATGAATTTGCATGGGACTATGATGGGGGTCATCATTCAAAATGTATGAATAGATTTAAGTGCTTTAATTGTTATGACATATAACACATTGAAAATTTCTATCCAAATAAGGTATGGAAAGATACATTTCTTATAAAAGGTATAATGTTCTTCAATTTTTAATAGAGAGGTCATATTTCTAGATGATACAAGCAAAGGCCTATAAAATAGAATAGATTTAATCTAGATCTTAAAGTGAAAAGAAGAAGGCAAGTTAAAAAATGGAAGCCAAAGGTAAAAATTATAAGTCATGATGAGACTATAGGTCCAAGTAATCTATTTTATATGGTTAAGAATGCTTTAGAAGTTGAAGAGTGCTAAGAGATCTCATGATCTGCTCATATTGTGAGTGAAGAGACCAAGCTCAAAGAGAAGACTAAGGTGTTGGTTGAAGCTATTCATGAGGTTTGTATGGATCCAAGTGAACATATTATTATCATTGACTGTGTATCATACAAAGAACATCAATTGTTTGTTCCTAATGATGAGGTTCCAAACTATAAGGAAGATTATTTAGATGAAAAGGTAAGTCATGAATCTGTGTTGTCTCCATGTATTTTCAATCCAAGCATAAAATAAAATGAGAATGTTGTATTGGATGAGGAAGTTATTTCTCCTAATTCAAATAAGAAGAAGAAATATAAGTATCAGATGACCAAGGAGGAGAAAGAATATGAGGAGTTGTGGGTAAATCCTAGTTTCACACCATGGTATATCATTGTGGTATAGAGGATGTCTCTATCTATGCTTCTTAGGAGACATTTTTCTTGTGAATAAGTAAGTTTTTGTGTTCAATATGATAATGGAAATCATATAAGGTCTTTGGTTAAGGGGGAGAAATAAGTTTATGAGGTTACTCTAGAGGTTTGTGAAGGAGCTATTATGCAGGGTTAGAATGGGTATATCTAGATGTCATAATGATGTTTGATACAATGACAAGAATTTTTTGGTTCTAAAAAAGGTCTATTAATCTATTTTTGATGTTCTTCAAGTTTTTTTGAGGTTTGAAGGTATGTTTGTGACAAATTGAATATTTTTGTGTGCTCTTAGTTTTCTCAATTTTTGGCTTTAGGGCAAGAAGGCCTAAAATGGGTTATAGGAAGTCTATGCTCCCAAAGGTGTGAAGGCTAAAATTTTAGTCTAGAAGTATGTGATGTGTATCTCCAAGTGTGCAAGAAGTTTTAGATATGTGCATTGACAAGAAAGAGTTTTGTTGACTTTGATCATTTTGAGATTCTAGGGTTTTGGGCTATGATAGAAAAGTGGTTTTCCTTGTGAGTTGAGATATGAGGATTTTTAATATATATAATGGGCCAAATGGGTGGTAAAATAAATATTCATATATAATTTAAGGTTTGTGGTTCTCAATTTGTTTAAGTTTTTGTCATGTTAGAGGCCTAATTGGGTACTTGGTTTATGAAAAAATTATATTGTAAAGGATGTGATAGCTGTTAAAAATTGGTTTAGTTTAGAGGGAATATTATAGTGATCCATATATGAATATTTAGGTCTTGAATATGTGTCTACTAAAAATTGTGGTCTCTGCAAGTTCCAGGTAGGGTTACAAGGAAACTAGACAGACCTAGTTTGAAGAAAAGTGATTTTTTCTTAGTTTTTTCCATAATAAAAAGGTTTGTTTATTTCAAGGATATTACTCAAGTTGGATTAATGAATATTTATTATTTGGTAAGTGGCATGAATTTTTGTTCATGATTCTTGTGGTAGCTTGAGAGAGAATGCTAGTAAGCATGTGTGTTGGCTCTTCATGGTGTTTGGAGATCTGAAGATGCTCAAAAGGTGAAATGTCTTAGATATCTTAGGGAGAGTAACTATTAGATGTTTCTTGGTGATTTCCATCATATTATAAGAATTTTTGTGTGTTATTTATTCATTAGTTGTAGTGCTTGGTTGAAGAGAGTGTTGGCATGGAGCAATAAGAAGTTGTCAAGGCAAGCAAAAGTAGGCTCAATGTAAGGGGGATTTTGTATCATATTTATAATATGGTCCTCTCTTATTGGTGGTATTTATAGGTCCTTAGGATCATTTGTTTCCCACTTTGTCATTGTGTCAAAGGGGGAGAAAGTTCCTATTGTGGGAGTGCTTGAAGAGAGAGAAGGTGAGCAATATATTAGGTGAGTTGTATATTGTTATATATGATGGTTTTTAACATCATTGATGAAGGGGGATATTTTTTGAAGAATTATTAGTGATGTCATGATGATGTAATAAAGGTGTTCAGGTTAGTGGATGAAGTGCCTTGATAGTATGTGATAATGATAAAGTGTGCAATGTGTTTGTCCTAGTATGCTTGAAGTATGATTGGTTGATCTTCTATTTTGGCATGGTTAGAGGTATTCAGGGATGAGTATGGATTATTTATCATGTTGAAAATGTCCCTAATATGTTTTATAATATTTTAGTTCTTGTTTATATAAGTGGAATTCATTTGGTTGTCCATAGTTTTCACCTAGACACTTTGGGTCTAGTGGTAGAAAATCTAAATAGGTAGTTTGATGATGTCACCTTTGACACATGTGAGTGAGTTAAGGGGAGTTGTTCATATGGTTTTGATCACATTAGTACCTAGTTTTTATGTGATAAATATTAGGTTGTACACTTAATCACATCAAAAGATATTAAAATGTAAAATTGGGCTCCTAGGTATTTTGACAGTATTTTCCCATACTTAGCCAAATTTGCATGAGGTAAGAAATAACTGAGTAATAATTTTTGTGGTAGAATATCTCACATGTCTGGATGTATCAAGAAAAGGTGATCATATGGGTTTGTTCATTTTTATACCTAGTTGATTTGTGTTAAATTTTAGATCATATGCCAAAGTGCATCAAAAGATATTTATATTCAAATTTGGCCTTCCAAATAAGTTTTTGACATAGTTGGCTCTATGGGAAAAAATATTGAGTGAGCATTTTAATAGAGATATATCTCACAAATGTGAGGGTTCTAGTAGTAGTTTGTCACATGGTTGGATTATCCTATGTAAGGAGATCATATGGTCTAAATTTTAGATCATTCATCTAAGAATAGTAAAATTTATTGTGGTCTAAAGTTGACCTTACAAGCAGATAAGCAAGATTTCCATAGTCATATTCGCACAATATAAAGTTTGAGCAATATTGACAAAGCATGTTTTCTCCAAGATGTTAGGAAGTAGTGACATGAGGACAAGTGCATGATGTTTAAGGTTGAGTAGAGATAAATATTGAGCTTATTCCTAGGATCAATTATGTGTAGGAGATCATAAAAATAGAGATAAACAATGCATATTAAAGTAAAGAGGTTAAAGTTATATATGTTTATCATTTTTAAAGACTAATATACATATCGAATATTGATGAACTACATTGAGTTAAAGCTTCCAGATTACATGAGATGAGGTTAACTATCAAATGTTTAACATTTAAGCATCAGTACCTATGCATTAAATTTTAGATAAGATAAATGGTGCATAATTGATCTGATCAATGAGGACATGAGATGAAAGTAAAGTGGTTGAAGTTTAATTGTGACTGTTTACATCTAGATATTTGAATTTTATAAAGGGAAAAACTAGTCTATAGTATTTTACACATAACTTTTGATCCAAGATGAATTTATTGATGCTATAAAAAGAAAAGATGAAGAGGAATCCATGGAACATATAATAAACATTATTTTAAGATTTATAATTGTGTATAAAAACATATATTAATTTTCAAAGTTGACTATGTCTTTGACTGTGTTCTACAAGTGACCTGAGAAGGATGTTCAAGATTGTTTTGATGTTTTTTCAATATCCCTTGATAAATTGGCTATTGGGGATTATTTTAGACTCCATTAAGATGATATATGTGTATTATGAAGTTTTGAACAATCATATTTAGTATGAATAAAGGTTTAGAAGTCATCTATGTATCCATTCATGGTGATTATGTGCATAGAATGTTGTTTGAGCAATTTGTGCTTAAAAAGAAGGGTAATTCGATGGTTGTTGGAACTTAAGGGGGACTTATAGATCATATGGAATTGGTACATTATTTTTGTAGTAGTTTTATGTTCTTGGTTTGTTTTATGATGTGCTTAATGGGTGAATGGTTTCACATGAGACCTATAAGGCCTACAAGGGCCTTTCTATAAGGTGTAGTTCCTTAAGGGTGACCCATGGATACTATGACCGACCTATGAAGTCTATATTAATTTATGTCTTTTTATGAGATATGCCTTAATGGATAAGGCATGCCTAATGGCCTACCAAGGTTTTTGATTATCAAGTATGATCTATAAATAGTGGAACCAAAGATGATGATATCTAGATTTATGGTGAAAGACTTGGGAGAGACTTTATAGAGGCTTATATGTGTGAATTAGGGAGTTAAGGAGGGGTGATTTGATGAATAGATCATTTTGAGGACTATTTTTATGACCTATTGGTCATAATTTTGTTAGAAAAATAGTTCTCATGTAATTTGAGTGTGAGTGAAGGTGAAGCATGATAAGTAGAGGTCCATCGTTAGGTGTTGAAGACATCAGTTCATAGGTGGATGTGTTCATAGGTGTTATTCTGACATCTAAAATAGATAGGTGTTATATCACCTTACAAGATTTTAGTCTCACTAAATATGGATTTTACTTCTTTGATTATTTAAAACTAGTCTAAATTGGTTCTTATTATTATAGGACAATAGTCCAATTATAGGTTCTAGAGGGTTTTCTCCCCTATAGGTTTTCCCACATATGTCATGTGTTATGTGATTGATCTTTCCTTAATCTCTCTCTCATTTATATGAATGTTTTGTATGCTTCATGAATGATTATGGTAATTGATTAAGAATTTTAAAGGGTTGAAATTGAAGTTAGAAAATTTGGGCTCATTGATTCCCTAAAAGTTTTATAGTTAATATACTTAGCTAAGGATTATGATCATAGGAATACATTAAGGTAGGCTAGTAATATGTTAGTTCAAGGAGAAAAAATTCAAATAAAAACACATTATCACTTACACTCCAAGAATACAACTTAGGGAGAGCTTAGTAACAAAATACAAATGAAAGAAAAACTAAAATTTTGAAAGACAACAAATCCCTTACCTTCCTTGGGATCTCTAAATGCTTTATTGAGTGGTTTTCGTGGCTTATGAATCAAAGAGTCTTTGTCAAATGAATATTTTTGGCTCTTTCTCTCCTTGGCACCATTGGATTTTATGTGGCTTAATATAGATTACCTTAATATTTTGGTATTATAATATTTCTTGTAAATAAATAGCTTGCCTCTCTCTAAATTTATATTATAACTTTGGCTTATGAGATCTTTGAAGACATTTAGTCAAAATAAATTTACACTAAAAGATCTTAAGATTTAATAGGAAATGCATTGTATCTATAGCCTAAGGATTTAACTCTCACCTAAGGTGAGTTATGGTTGATTTAAGGATTGAAATGGGTTCAAAATTAATCTAGGTGAGTCGAATATAACCCCAATAGAGTTAATAGTTGTCAAGTAATTATGATTTTCAATGAATATGCATGGGTCTCCAACATAGAGATATTGTAAGATATTTTCAAAGAGCTTGACAAACCATAAAGGCAATGATGAAAGGATAGGCTATTTCATATTTTTTAATTAAAAATGGATAATTTAACTAGGCATTTAATTTGGTTTAGCTTGTTAATTAATTATGATTAGACATTTAGATATTTTAAGATTTAATATTGCTCAGGTGCCCCACTTATAGATCCATAGGCCAAATTGATTATTGTGATGTTGTAATATGATTATGGATGAATTTTTAAGAGGTTATTATTGTATACGGTAAGATAACCTAATTAAGGATACCTCAACATGATTGTAAGCTTTGAAAAATGATGCACAAGAAAATTTGGGATGTTTAGTGATTCCTAGGCTTAATTTGAAATTTTTGGTAGGAATTAGTCTAAAGTCTGATCGAAAGCCCATTATGGCCAATTTTAGGTGTCTATATTTTGTCCCTATTTAGGAAGAAGTTGCAATATATAGGCATAGTAACATATTTTCAAATAATAAAAAGGTCTTGTATGCCTATGACTTAAATGGAAATAAATGAACTATAGGTTCCCTCTTAAGGGATCCATCGATAAAAAGGGTCGACAATAAGTCCCTCAAAAGGAATAAATAATGGGACCAAAAGTTAAAATGGGGTGGAAAACACTGATTTGTGTAGAGGCCATTATAATCATTGGTAAGTTAAAAACATTCCTCAATTGGGAGGATAGAGATAATGGTTTACCCAAATTAGGTTATAAGTATTATCATAATGAAAATTTTCCCCAATTGGGTAGAAGGAGAATTATTTTCCCAAAGGTGGTTATAATCATCAACCTTAAAATGGATGGAAACACAGTGATTTGCCGATAGGTGGTTAGATTCATTGGCAACACAAGTAGGATGGTATACAATGATTTTCTTATGAATTGAATTCATAGTTTTAGAGTAAGAGTAAGCTTATACATAGGATAAAGGTGAATTTAGATAACCTACTAGTAGGGATATGCTCATCCAAAATATCAAGGGTTAAAATTCTTTTATAGTTTAATTACTCTGTGTGTGGGACACAATTTGGGTAAATTAGGAATTTGTTCATGTGCCAAGGAGATATCACAGCCTCATTTCTATGTAGACTTCCTAAGATGATTTTTTATGTAGAACCTAATGGTAGGCATCATGATATAAAACCATGATAAATTGTCCAAAATATGCATAAGGACTGACATGTGATATAATAAACCTATCAAAAAAATGCACCAATGATAAAAACCATGATGATAATGTTAATGTATGAATATGGATAGATTCAATTATAATGCACAAGGAATCACCCAATGAATTCATGTAAATTGAATCAAGGCTTAACAAGAAATCAAATAAATAGGAAAACAAACAAGCAAAACACTGAGAAAAAAACAAAACAAAACAAAGAGAAGAAAATGAAAAATAATAATAATGGTTAATCATAATGTTAGTACAAATAGAGAACAAACAAGATGATGAACCATTGTCCCTGGGTTATAGGAGACAATGAAATAAATAAATAAAAGGGGGAAATAGAATAAAAGGAAGGGGGTAGTTGAGATGACTCCACATGCACCAGGTAAGTAGATGTTGCCTACATAGTTCTATGGATGCAAGATCCAATAAAAAAATTAGGTCAAATGTAGTTATGTCAAGATATAGGATATAAGAAAATGATGAGAAAGAAAACATGATTGTGTTTTATAAGAATATGTGAATGGTCTTTAAAAATCACTATAACATGGGATGTTAGGTCAATAAAGATGGGGAAACTAAATTATAAGTGGTTTCTTATGATATACTTCCTAGAATCCTTAAGGTGAAGAAAAGGTCAATGTTTAGGAATTTTTAAATCTATTTTAAAATCTTTTTGTAATTTTTTTAGCATCTCAAGTTGATTAAGAATGAAAATATACAACATGGTCCAAGCTCGTAAAATAATGTGAATGTTCATACTTATAAATGCTCAAAAAATGGCAAGAGAATGGTAAAGGGTAACTAAGAATGTGAATTAATCACTACCTATATAGTCCTATGATGGGACCTCAAGTCAATGTACTTCCACCTTACAGTAGATTAATTTGATTAGGTAGTAGCTAATTCAAATAAAATAGGCAAAGTAGGTAGATTAAGATTAATAAAAGTTAGAATGGATACCCTTTGAGATGAGTTATTTAGGTTATTCACTCTATAACTAATAATATACTATTGGTAGGGTACTTATTGTTTTTGAATGGTATTAGGAGTTGGATTAGTAAAAAGAAATTAGGTTGGAGGAATCACTATCGATATTACATAATTTATTGCTAAAAAATAGGAACATGTTGCAAAGGAACTTGTTGTTGGAAAGTAGGAATTTATTGATTAGAAGGGAGGGATTATGGATTAATAAGGATTTATTAGGGATTAATCACAACTCAATGTCAAGATGGAGGATTTATAACTTGATATTATGGATTAGCTTTAGTTTATTTTAATAAAGGATTATTAGAAACATTGTAACAACTCCATTGGGTTTTACCAGAATATAGTAATTTTTTATTTTAAATTAATTACACATATTCATCATTTAGATTTCATCACGATAAACCTAACTAGTTATATTAAACTAATTATATTAATTTAACTAAAATATATATAGCTAATCAAATTAGCTAAGGATTATGATCATAGGAATACCATAAGGAAGGTTAGTAATATGTTGGCTCAAGGAAAATAAACTTGAATAAAAACACACTAACACTTAAACTCTAAGACTAGAACTTAGGGAGAGCATAGTAACAAAATACAAATGAAAGAATAACTAAAATTTAAAAGACAACAAAATATTTACCTTCCTTGTGAGCTCTAAATGCTTTGTTAAGTGGATTTCTCAGCTTGTGCATCAAAGATTCTTTGTCAAATAAAGCTTGTTATCTCCTTCTTTCCTTAGAACCATTGGCTTTGATTTGGATTGATGTAGCTTGACTCAAGATTTTAGCATTATAACATTTATTGCAATAAAACAACTTATGTCTCTCTCCAAATTTTTATTATAACTTTGGATTATGATAGCTTTTAACACATTTAGGAAAAATATCTTTACAGTAAAAGAGCTTAAGATTGAGTAGGCAAGGCATTGTATTTATAACCTAAGGATTTAAACCTCACCCAATTTGAGTTAGGGTTGAGTTAAGGCTTGGAATGGGTTCAAACCTAATATAGATGATTAAAATATAACTCTAGTAGGGTTAATAGTTGTCAATTAATTATTATTTTCAATGGATATGTATGGGTCTCCAAAATATAGATATTTTAGGATATTTTCAAAGAGCTTGATAACTCATAAAGGCAATGATGAAAGCCTAGGATATTTCATATTTTTAATTTCCTTTTTATGATATTAATTAATTTCAAATGCATAATTTAACTAAGAATTTAATTTGGTTTAGCTTGTTAATTAATTTATATTAGCCATTTAGATCTTTCAAGATTTAACATTTGCTCATGTGCCCCTCTTAATAGGTCCATTGGCCAAATTGAATGTTGTGATGTTGCAAGATGATTAGGGATGAATTCATAAGAGGTTATTATTGGATATGGTAAGATACCCTACTTAAGGATGCCTCAACATGATTTTGAGCTTTGATGAATGATTTATAATCAAATTTGGGATGTTTAGTGATTCCTAGGCTTAATTTGAAATGGTTGGTAGGAATTGGTCTGAAGTCCGATCAAAATCTAATTGTGGCCAATTTTACGTGTCTATATTTTACCCCTATTTGAGAAGATGTTGCAAGATATAGGCACAGTAATGTATTCTCAAAGAATAAAAAGGTCATGTATGCCTGTGACTTTAACAAAAATAGATGAACTATAGGTTCCCCCTCGAGGGAGCGGTCGACAAAAAGGGTCATCAATTGGTCCCTCAAAAAGAGGAAATAATGGGACCAAATAGATAAAATGGGGTGGAAATATTGATTAACCTAGATGTCATTGTATTCATTGGTAGGATACAAACATGCCCCGATTGGGAGGATAGAGATAATGGTTTTCCCAAAGGTGTTTATAAGCATTAGCATAATGAAAGCATGTCCCAATTAGGTAGAAGGAGAATGATTTACCCAAAGGTGGTTATAATCATCAACCTTCAAATGGATATAAACACAATGATTTTCCCATAGGTGGTTAGAATCATTGGCAATGCAAGTGGGATGGTATACAATGATTTGCCTAGAGGTAGTTATAATAATTAAATTCAAATTATGAAAAATATTATGGTAAATTGGATAATGGGGATTATGAACTAAATTTGTAGTTATGGAGTAAGAGTAAGCTGTTACAGAGGATAAAGGTGAATTTGGAAAACCTATTAGTAGGGAGATGCTCATCAGAACTATCAAGGGTTAAATTTATTTTTTAGTTTAATTACTCTATGTGTAGGACATGATTCTGGTAGATCAAGAATTTTTTCATGTGCCAAGGAGATTCATAACTTCATTGCTATGTAGACTCCTTGGGCTAATTTTTGTTATATCACATGATGGTAAGCATTATGATAGAATACCATGATAACTTGCCCAAAATATGCACAAGGACTAACACATGATATAATAAACAAAATAGAAAAAATTCACTAATGATAAAAATAATGATGACAATGTTGACGTATGAATATGGATGGATCCAAGAATAATGTATAAGGAATCACCCAATGAATGCATGTAGAATGAATCAAGACTTAATAAGAAATCAAATAAATAATAAAACAAATAAAACACCAAGAAAATAAAAAATAAAACAAAACAAAGAAAAAAAAATGATTAATCACAATGTTAGTACAAATAGAGAACAAACAATATAATGAACCATAATCCCTAGGTTATAGGATACAAAAAAACAAACAAATAAAATGGGGGAATAGAATAAAAAGAAGTGGGTATTCTAGCTAACTCCATATGCACTAGGCCAATAGATGTTACCTACATAGTTCTATGGATGCAAAATCTAATAAAAAGTTTACGTCAAATGTAGTTCTCTCAAGATATGGGATAGAATAAAATGATGAAAAAGAAAACATGATTGAGTTGCAGAATAATATGGGAATGATCTTGAAATATGGTGAGAGCTTGGGATGTTAGGAAAGTAAGGATGGGGAAACTAAATGATAAGTAGTTTTTTGTGATATAGTTAGGGTTCCTAGAATCCTTAAGGAAAAGAAAAGGTCAATGTTTAAGATGTTTTAAATCTATTTTCAAATGTTTTTGTAATTTTTTGAGCATCTCAACTCGATTGAGAATGATGAGATATTAAATGGTCAAAGCTCACAAAATAGTGAGAGCATTCAAACTTATAAATGCTCATAAAATGGAAATAGCATGGTAAAGGGTGACTAAGCTGACCTCAAAATTAATTAAGTGCTACCTACATAGTCCCATGATAGGAACACAAGTCAATGTAGTTCCACCTTATAGTGGAGGAATCTAACTAGGTAGTAGCCAATTCAAATAAAATAGGCAAAGTAGGAAAAATGCATAGTATGGCATAGGCATGGAAAATTGGTACTTCAAGGCTTGATAAATAATGTTGCTCCCAATTTTACCAAAAGTAGTTATAATTAGAAAAAGAATCATAGGTAAATGATATTAATTTTCCCATAGGTAGTTATAATTAGTAGCATGATGGTGAGACACTTATTTCCTAGAAGAATTTATAATTAGGCCCACTTGGTAGAGAAAAGAATAAGAAATGAAGGATGAAACTACCAAACCACTATCATACTGCTCCAAAAAATGGCCTCTGCCTTGAATACTAAATAAACTACTAAAATTTGATTTAAATTTTCATACTAAAAGTGGCCATGGAACTAATTAAATGAAACCAATGTCAAAGGGTTGGGTAGTGAGTGTAAAAACAACTCGATCGAAAGGCATGGTAGAATGGTAAAGTACAAAGAAGAATGTTGATATTATGAAAAAACATAAATATACCTCATAGATAATGCTTCAAGTCTCTCAAGTGAAGTAACACTTGAGGTTTAGAATGTTCATCATCTCATCAAGTTCATCTCTATCTAGTGTAGTGATTCTATATGCTCTAGTACCATAATTTGTAACAATGATGTAATGACCTATCTAGTCAAGTTTGAACTTTCCCTTGTGCTTCTTCTCATCCATGGTATTATGTTGGTTTTATTTAAGTACAAGATCACCAATTTCAAATTCTCTATGTATTACCCACTAATTATAGTATCCACTAATTATGGTTTTCGTATGCTTGAAGGTTATTAACTGTAACCATACTTTTTTAATCAACTCTAGCCCTTACAGGTGAGCTACTTGATAATCTTCATCATCCAAGACATGATTCAAATAAATGCACAAAGAAGGTAACTTGAATTTACTAGGAATAATGGCCTTAGTACCATAAACTATGGAATATGGTATGGATCCTATTGTAGTCTGGTATTTGGTATAGTATGTCCAAATATTGTAGAATATTTGGAGGTACCAATCATTGTTGGCATCATTGACAATATTTGTAAGGATGTTGACAATGGTTTTGTTAGATGATTTTTCTTGGATGTTACCTTATGGGTAATAGGAAGTAGAAAAATGTTGAGTAATATTATACTTGACACATAATGATTTCACATCCTTATACTTAAATGATCTACCATTATTAAATATAATGTTAGATGGGATACCATAGTGGCAAATGAGATGGTTGAATATAAATTTGGAAAGTGAGAGATATAGATTTAACTCAATTAGTGAAATATTTAGTAATGGTAAGGATGTGTTTATGGCCATCATATGAGGTGGGGTTTATCTTCACAATGAGATCAAGGCCCCAAGTAGAAAATGACTAAGGTGTAAGCATTGGTTTCATTATCTTGGTCAAGGCATGAATGAAATTGGCATGCCTTTGATATTTATCACACTTTTTAACATATGCAACTACATCTGCATCCATTAGTGGCCAATAATACCTAGTATGTAGGATTTCTGTAGATAGTATGACCCCGCTTGTGTGGGATATACATACTCCTTCATGAACTTCCTATAATTATAATGTTGATTCTATCAAATTCAAACAACTAAGTATAGTTCCATCAAAGTTGTGGTAATAAAAGGTTGGTATAAGCAAGGTATAATATGCAACATGGTGGATGAATGACTTGAATTATTTGTGAAATAGATCGGGTGGCATTGTGTGGTCATGAATATATGCATAAAGGTTGAAATACCATATAGAGCTAGGACCAACAATATCATAGATCATTATGATGGTTGAATGCTCATGAGCTGGTACTAGCAGATTTTTAATGAGAAATTGGTATTATTTTGTCATGTCTATATAAGGAATAGAATATCCAATGGTGGCCATGACATCTATTGTTTTATTACTATCCCTTAGTATATGTTAAAACTATACATCAATAATCTACTATTTGAGAGTGTTGACCATGGCCTTGTATGGTATGATCTTATCATCCTTGGTCTAAAAATGGTTTTATGTTGATTGATGATTAACTGATAATCACCATCAACCTTAAGATGTTGAATATTCCATTTTACTACCTAAGGAATTCCTACAATGAGTGATTCATATTTATCCATGTTGTTAGTACAAGGAAATTTGATCTAGAATGATTTAGGGATTAGATACCCCTATGGTATAATAAATAATAGTCCTACCCATGATCCATGTGATGTGAATGACCCATCAAAAAGATGGCTTCTAGCACTACTCCTAAATAGGTGTTTCAATGATGTTCATAATGGACTTGTCTAGGAATTAGAATGTTAGAGGATTTGTATCTACAAGGGGAGCATTAGCAAGCTAATTTGTAAAAACCTATCCCTTGATGGATTTTTGGTTGACATATTTTCTCTCAAATTCTCTCAACAACATGATCCATTTGGCCATATGGCCTTGTAAAGATATTTTGGATAGTAGATACTTGAGTGGATCTACTTTGGATATAACCATGGTCATGTTATTTAACATGTAATGTCATATTTTCTAAGCTAAAAAGACCATAGATAAATAGGATTTTTTAGTGGGAATATAATTGTGCTCATACATGACTAGTGTATGGATTAAATAGTATAAGACATGTTATTTTACATCATCATCATGCTGAGCTAGAAGTGCCCCTGGGGCCTTGTCTACGGTAGATAGATATACTAGGAACAACTTCAATAACATTAGAGGGAAAAAAATAGGAAGACTATCAAGATAGTCTTTGAGTTGATGGCAAGCTTTCTGGCATTCATCATCCCAATGAAATATGACACCCTTCTTCAATAAGTGTGTAAAAGGATGAAATTTGTTGGCTAGCTAAGAGATGAAGCATTTGATAGATTGAATCTTACCCTAAAAACAATAGAGTTGTTTTAAATTAGATGGTGGTGGCATTTATGTAATAGATTTTAGTTTGGCTAGATCAAATTCAATGTCTCGATGAGACATAATTAAGCCAAGAAATTTGTCAAAAAATAACTCCAAAAACACATGTATTAGGATGGAGTCTAACCTTGTATGGATGCAGTCTCTCAAATATCTTTCATAGTGCTACTGGATGATCAGCCCTAGTCTTTGATTTCCCAATATGTCATCAATGTAGTATTCAACTATGTCATGCATCATATCATGAAATATGATGGTCATATCTCTTTGGTATGTGGCCCCAACATTTTTGAGGCCAAATGGCATAACTTGATAATAGAAGGCTCCCACACAGAGTGGTGAATGTTGTTTTATGTTAGTCTTTTGGTGCAATTTAGATTTGGTTGTATCTTGAAAATCCATCTATGAGTGAAAGGATTTCATACCTAGTTTTGGAGTCAACTATCATGTCAATGTTTGGTAAAAGAAAGTCATCCTTGAGTCAAACCTTGTTTATATATCTAAAATTAATGCAAATTTTGATTCCTTATAGCTTTTTACTAACTAGCACAACATTTGAGATCCACTCTAAATATTAATTGATTGAATACATCTCGATTCCAAGATTTTTTTAAATCTTTATTTACTAATACATCCATGCGAGGATGCATCTTGTGCAATTTTTGTTTCATAGGTTTGGCATTAAGAGGTATAACAAGGTGGTGTACAACCAAGGCAAGGTCCAAACCTGGCATGTATAAGTAAGCCCAAGTGAATATGTCAACAAATTCCCTCAAAAGGGCTATAAAGATGTCATGTTCCTCTTTAGTGAGGGACATGCCTAATTTTATCCATTTTTTGTCATATAGAGTCTTGATCTTGACTTCTATCATGTATTCTACTAGGAGAGTTAAACCATCATCTAAAATGGTTGGCAAAGATTTAAATTTGCCTACAATGGTAGAGTCCTCTATTTAGGCTAGATCTTTAAGTTAATCAAGGCATGAGGAATCAAAATCTCCCAATGGTAGGGATGGCCATGTGAGAAACACTATCAAAAACTCTTGGATGATTAGATCAAAAGCTTGTTGTTCTTCAGAGCTGAACATGGACCCATAGGCAAGTTCATCATTGGTGGTATCCTAAACTATGTTTGAGTAAGGTTAAACGCCCCCATCTCATGTCACCTAAAATAAGTTTTCACCACTAGACTAGCCTTTCTCTTTACTTTTATCCTAGCCCAAAACCACCTCAAAGAGGTTTTAACTTTGGGACCTCAATATTTTATTTAATTATTTGTGGCTAAAGGTTTTCACCTATTTTTTAAAATAGGCTACAAGATCCATCTTGATTGAGAACCCTTGTTTGTGGTCTCCTCATGAAAAAATGTCTCTTAAGCCTAAAAATTTACAAAAGGCCTCATCATTCTCAAACTCATTGACATGTACTATGGATTCTTGTTAGTCCCAATATATAAGTTGAGGGTGATATAATGGAATAAAATTGTGGTGAATAACTAGTATAAGGGTATAAATAGAATGAGTTGAAATAAATTGGTATTGGCTAAGTCTTTGACAGGGATATGATCAGATTTTGCTTCTCTATCGACATTTTCATCACTAGTCATTTGTGTTAGAACAT
Organism: Torreya grandis; assembly: GCA_037957365.1. Classification (NCBI taxonomy): domain Eukaryota; kingdom Viridiplantae; phylum Streptophyta; class Pinopsida; order Cupressales; family Taxaceae; genus Torreya; species Torreya grandis. The sequence goes on from JARHVA010003085.1 coordinate 797,539, forward strand.
GAATAAGACATGTAGGGTTATCTCCGAGTAGTTTAAATTTGAGACCATAGGCTCCTTTATACCAAGTGGCATAAATTGGCTCAAGTGTTCCTTATTGATTTGGATTAAGGCCTCCTCCTTTATAGGAATGCTTATCCATGATCCTATTAGGAATAGGGTACTTGGAATTTTTATAACAATCAATTAATTTATCATTATATAACCAAGATTCATCATCTGCAAGTGGGTCTTATTCTTGGTCAGTGGTTAGTGTGAAAATGATAAGGGTTAGAATATATCATTTGCCCTTTCCCTTTCACTATCATTCCTTACAAGGTGGCTTGGATTTAGGTCTTCCATATAATTGGGATTTTGTAGAAGCTTGGTAATGTGGAATGTATCATGGGTCAAATATTCTCTTGGGTCATTAACTAAGATGGTATAATGATTAGAAATTTTATGAGGTGGCATGTGGGAAAGTGAATCATGGGTATTCAGGTCAATACAATTGGCCTATGGTGAATAAAAAATAATTTCTTTCCCTTTGTCCTTCTTAGCAACTGGATTCAAACCAAAATGGCAGTTATAGCTTTTATACTCGACCTCCAAATGCTTGTAATTTTTGTAGGGATATAATATCCATAAATGGAAACCTCCATGCCTAAATGAGAAAACTTGATACATTGGTTTAATGTTGAATGGATTACATGAATCTCATGTATCCAAGGTATACCCAAAATCAAACTGTATGATAAATCTAGGTTTAACATATGGCATAGTGTATTATGGGTAAAGTGTCCAAAAATAATTGGTAAGCTGACGGTGCCTTGGGATTCCCTTTCTTCATTATCATAGGCCTTAATGGTGATCATTTCTAGATAGATATCAACTATTGTATAATCAATAATCTTGATGAGCTTTAGAGACATAATATTTAAGCCTGATCTATTGTCCATGAGGACATGTTTCACTTTATGCCATGTTATGACAACTTTTATGTATAATATATAGTTATAAATAGGGTTAAGGGATGATATATCACTTTCATCAAAGGTTAATTTTTGGCCTAGGGCTAGATGTCTAACCAAATCTTGGAATTTATTTGAGCTTATGTCATTTGAAAGTTAGGATTGGCCAAAGAACTTTGTTAAGATGTTCTTATGGATTGTAGATTTATGCAAAAAATCTAAAATGGAGATTTATGTAGGCATTTTATATATTTGTTCCATAATATCAAACATTTTTTCATTTACAGTGCTATATGGCTTGTTTCAAGCTAGAAAAGTGGGTTGGATGGGTGTAGTGGCAGATGGTTGTGAGCCTAATATGGTAATATATGACTGTTGAGTTGTGATTACATAATCAAGATTAGATATAGGACCATTGTTACTAGAAAATGATGGTGGATCAGGACCAGATAGGATAAGTCTTAGTTACTAGTGCACTTATGTGTGGTTATAGGTCAATGATGAGTTATAAATATAAGGTCTAGAAGTAGTAATCCATACTTGCTGGTATGATTATATGTCATCCAAATTAAAGGAATAATCACTAGCATATGTTAGTTGCTTGGAATTAATTAGAAATGGCCTTGTTTGGTTGCCACTTGGTCTTGGATTAATGGAGATGGTAGAAACATGACCTCCTAAAATATGACCTATAACTTTTTTGTAGTCATGTGTGATTGCATGGTAGGTCCATTGGTTATTGACATTATTATTGTTCCCAAAATCTGTCACTCATTTTTGGGGACAACATATCAACTATTTTGGTCCTAAAGGCCAAAATGACCTCTTCCCTTCTCAAAAATGTTATAAGTATTCAAATTCTTCAATTATTCAAGTCGTCTCAACTAAAGAACTCACAGGTTCAACAGGCAAGCTTTCTCAAAAAGAAGTTCCAACACTTAGGCAATTTCAAGGGTTCAATGACTTTGGCGGACTTAAAGAAAAGAATGCTTTGAAGAGTTACAAAGGTTCAAACAGAAGATTCCAAAAGATTTTCAAAGCATAATATTCCAAAAGAATATTCCAAGAAAATGGTTTAAATGATTGGTTCAAAAAATACATTAAACTCATAAAAAGGACTAAGTGAACATAGCCCTTTGCAAGAAATATTGAACCACCAACCATTAAACCGATGCATTCCAAAGGTTCAAGGTTCAAAGTGGTTCAAGTGACTAAGTGATTAGTGACATCCCCGTAGATGTCAAATATAGGGTAATGAAATATTTGTTGATTATCAAAGATGCACACCTGAGAAGAAACTCGGTGACTAGCCAAAGAAGGAGCTAAAAAAGCTAGTTGAAAGTGAGAAGATAGCCCTGAGAGCTCAGATCACCAAGGAAGGACTAAATGTGGCAAGGAAAGAGAGAAAAACTATAGGAAAACTATAAATATCTACAAGAGAGTTATTTATAGAAGGTTGAACAGTCCACCAGGTGGACATCAGAGAGTGTGAGCATTCAAAGACATGGCCTATTTTTATACATTAAGTAAAGATGAATGGACAGCCATGTAAGCATCATAAAGAAGACCAAACAACCCATGCTTAGGAGGAGACATTTGAGATGATTCAGAATGCCAAAGTCAAGACTAATGACCTATTCTAGCATGGCCATTTCATAGATATTTAAGGCATTCAATTCAGCGTGGGCCATTTTAATGAAAACAAGCACCCAAGTCTTTCTTTGAATGCTATATATTGTAATCTCCCATTTTATAAGAGAGATCTCTCTATTATTTATAGAAACAAAACTCTACCTAAATTGAAAGGCATTATTGAGACTTTGAGCTTAGATTGTTAATCATATTTTATTAGTTGAATGAGAAAGCAAGTGACCTTTCAGACTTTGTGCTGAGATAGCTTGTGTTATTTAGGGGATTGTTCTTATGTTCTATTTACTGAATACCATCTTGTCCATTTAATTAAATAAGTAGAACTAGTGGAAGTAATTTGAAAGGTATCCTGAAGCCAGCTATGGGAGACTTTATGCTGCTACAATTATCTTTATTGTGTGTTTTTTGTTTCTATGTAAAGGATCTTGGGAAGACTTTGTGCCCCCATTATCCTTCGTATTATTTTACTCTTTGGTAGTTGAGGTAGAGACTTTTTGCCACACTTCATTTTGTTGTGTTACTACACCCTGTTTCAGTGAGGGAAGCAATGAAAGACTTTGTGCTTTTGTGGGTTTTTCATGGTTACAATCACTACCAGGAAGGAATCTAGCTATTGACTAAATATTACTTCTAAAAGAAGAGAAGTACCTCCAGCAATTACCCAAGATTTCTCCTTTGATCTGTGAACATCATCTCTGAAAAAAAGATATGGATGGCATTATCCTACCCTGAGAGTTATTTTTAGCTTATATTTATAGTATATTAATATATCATAGTTATAGGGGACCTCCCCTTGATGAGAAGAGAGATTTATCCCATTTTGATGTGGTAAACTTGCACATTTTAGCTGATCAATCTCCCTATGTTGTGGTTGAAACACCTATTTTTCCATCAGTTAGCTAGTGATAAAATATACACCCAATAGTTTTTTGGTGACTCTGCTGGGGATCAAACAAGTTGTTCCAATTCTATTCCATCTCCATATCCTTATCCATTACCATTATATACTCTGATCTATGAAACTAGATATTTTTAGGGATCAAACGTTTCATTGCTATTGTCTACTCTGCTAGCTCCATGCCAACAGTTTTTTGGCAACTCCACTGGGGAAGAACGAGTAGTTTGGAGCCTCAAGCTCCAAGCTGAAGCAGGGCTAGCTATTTTCCATTTTTATTTTACAATCTGGAAACTCAATGCTATACAAGAAGCCAAAAAGCTCAAGGTGTTGTTGACCCTATTTTTGAGTTAGTGCATCATAGAAATTTTGATTTGTTTCCTCCACAACCTCACCTTTAATAAACTAGGATTTTTCCTCCTACCAACACTAGGTCACCAATAAAAGGTAGAGCTTCTTTTTCCTCTACTAGCAAAGCTTTGCCTATACATATCCCACTAAGATTTGTTATCCCCCCTTTCTATAGTCATACAATGGTATCTCAAAGCCCTTGGGGTAACTCTTTTGGCCCACTCAATTTAACTCTACCTCTACATGAGCTACCACATAGTTCAAGGAAGAATTTCCCCAAATTCTTTGGTGATGGGAGAGTTCATCCTGATGAACATATTACAGCCTTCAGCATAACCTATGGCATGATAGGTGTGGAGTATGAAGACGTAGCAGTCAGGCTGTTCATAGAGACATTACAAGGTGCTACTATAGAATGGTTCTACCATCTGCAAGCTCAGTTAGTGACTAACTAGAACACTCTCAAAGCCAAGTTCAAGCCTACAAAATATGTGCATACCTTACTATCTCAGCTCACACAAATGAATAAGAAGCCTCATGAACCAACGAGAGATTTCATAGCCAAGTTTGACAAGTTGAGGAACATGATTCCTACAATTGCTTAGCCAACAATTAACAATCTCAAATGCTTCTTCATAAACTCTTAGCTATTGGAAGTGAGTTTTTTGTTGAGACATGCTAGCCACATAGACCTTAATGCAGTGCAAGATTTGGTTACTGAGGTGGATGATGATCTCATCTTGGTGGGGAAGATAAGGAGAGATCCTAATAGAGGGAAATGTTCTTCATCCTCTAAATATCCATCTACAGGCACCACTGATCTAATGGTACAAAAGCTATCAAATGAGTTGCTATCTCTCAAAAAGCAAATGGTGTAAGGGATGTTTGCTCCTCCTTCATATTGAGATATACCAAGGAGGACATTCCCCAATCAGTCATACCAAGGTAACACTGCCAAGAATCAAGGACAGCCAAATCATCTTCCTCCCCCTTAGGGGAAACTTGCTATTAAAGAAGCTCCAGCCAACTCAGCAGTTGGATACCTTGAAACAAAATCAATTTTTTGTTTCCAATCTAAGTTGAACTAGGAAGATGGCACTGATCTCTTTATGGAAGACCAAGATGAATCAGCTGGCAACTCTAACATTAGTTTCCTGAATTACCAAGATGAACCTAAAAGTAAAGGTGAAGCATTTAATGGATCATATGTTGTATTCTCCTGATCCTAAAACCAGTCAACCTAGCAAGCTGATAAGGAAAAAATAAAGGAGTGAGCTCAACTAGAAATTTCAATTGTTAAGTGGGGAACCAATCTACCTATTCAATCAAAGGACCTGGTAATTGCTAGAAAGGTAAGTACATCAAGTTTTCGTTTATCTTCTACTTCAAATTCATAGACCAATACCACCCCTCTTAAAAAATAGAAGGATGAACTACCTTCCCCTATTCCTAATTCATTTTAGACATTTGATATAATTGACCATGTTAAGAAAACCAAAATTTAAATGTCTAAATTTGAATTCTTGCAATCTAACCTTGAGCAGTTGGATAAGTTGGTTCAATGTGTAAAGAATAAAACCATCCCTATAGGACTAGCTATCCTAAAGGTGACTCCCACATCCACCTAGAATAACCTTGTCATTACTCCTCTTACTACCTCTGGGAAGACAAAACCATTTTATGTCTCCCTGTTGATAAATGATCACTAGCTAAATAATTACATCATCAACTCAGCTGCATCTGACAATGTCATGCCTACCAAAGTGGTAGAATATCTTGGTCTCACACTGACCAAGACATTTGGGAGATGATTCTCCATGGAAAACAAATAAGTCCCTTTATTGGGACAAATCAAAGATGCCTAATTTGCATTTGTGGCCTTTCCAGAAAAAAGAATTAATAGTCCTATTGGCTGACGTCCCAGCCTCTTATGGCATCCTTCTTGGTCAAAATTTTTGTAAGGATGTTGGTGGAGAAATAAGTATGGACCTATTCAAGGCATGGATCCCTGTCAAAGGCATCATGTAGAGGTTACTCCCTAAAAAGGAGTCAAATTACATTGTCACCCAAATGACAGCCCCCAAAGCTCAAATTCTATTTGAGTCTTTAGAGGTGGGTAATTACTTCTTGATCACAGAGGATGTTCATGTTTCAATAGATGAAAGTCTTATAGGTGGCGATTTAAGAATTGATTCAAATGAGACAACAAAAGAATTAATAAAGCACACCATTGGTGCAAAAGGACCCTCCCCTCCAAATGAAGGAAAATTTGAGAAAGGAGTAGTTTTTGGTGGCGTATGGATTCTGGAATTTGATGGCAGCTATTCTTCTACCGGTTCTAGAGCTGGGATTGTTTTAATATCTCCACAAGGAGATATTTTTCCTTATACTTACAAGTTGTAATTTAGAAACACCAAAAACACTATTGAATATGAATCTCTACTACTCGGTATAAAGGCTACTCAATATAAAGGCGTTAAGCTCCTTCATGCCAAAGGAGATGCTGAGCTTGTGGTTTGTTAGGTGAGGAACCTATATCAAACCAAAAATGAAATATTGTGACATTATCACAATAAATTATGGGACTACCTTAAAAGTTTTGATGCTTTCAATATTTCTACAATGCCCAGAGAGCTTCATAATCATGTAGATTCATTGGTTGTCTCTATAACCCTCATGGTTCCTCACAAATACTTTGAAGATCATAATTACATTATCAAATTGGTCTTTAGACCAAGTGTACCTGATAATGCCAACCATTGGCAAGAGTTTGATGCTGACAATCAAATCATGTGCTTCACTAGACCAAAAGAGCAATGAAATATGATAATGGACCATACTACTATGCGTCAAAGTTAGGTAAAGAAACTCTCCAACAAGAGAGCAAGGATTCATGCTTTTCAAATTAGAGATCTAGTCTTGTTGTGGGGCAAGAGGAAATAACCAAAAGGAATGCATATAAAATTTGATTCCTAGTGGAGAAGTCCATTTTCCAATCATCAATTCTGGGGAGAAAATGGTTTCCTACCGATGTATCAAGACAACACGCCCTTTTCACTGCCTCACAGTGGGCAGCATCTAAATCACTTTAATCCTTGAAGTATTAGATGACATCAGTTGTACATATTTGTATAGTCTTTAGTTTAGTTTTGTTTGATTCATTTTGTTTTGTTTTTGCACCTTTTTTTTGGGTAGCATGACTCTGGTGCCTAATGGCATACATGAAAGCACTGAGATTCTAGATTCTACTCCCTTTAATTGTTTTTGTAATCGATGGATGTTCCCCAACTGGAGCCAGCTATTGTTCCCAAAGTCTATCACTTGTTTTTGGGGACAACATATCAACTATTTTGGTCTTGAAGGCCAAAATGATCTCTTCCCTTCTCAAAAATGTTCTGAGTATTCAAATTCTTCAATTATTCAAGTCTTCTCAACTAAAGAACTCACAGGTTCAATAGGCAGGCTTTCTCAGAAATAAGTTCCAACACTTAGGTAATTTCAAGGGTTTAATGACTTCAACGGACTTAAAGAAAAGAAGAATTCGAAGAATTTCAAAGGTTTGAATGAAAGACTAGAAGATGTTCAAAGTGGAAGATTTTAGAATAATATTCCAAGTAAATGGTTCAAATGATTGGTTCAACAAATACATTGAACTCATAAAAAGGACTAAGTGAACGCGGTCCTTTGCAAGAAACATTGAACCACCAACCATTGAACCACTTTGAACCATTGAACTATTGAACTAATGCATTCTAAAGGCTCAAGGTTCAAAGTGGTTCAAGTGACTAAGTGATCAGTGACGTCCCTGTGGATGTCAAATATAGGGTAATGAAATATTTGTTGATTTTCAAAGATGCACACCTGAGAACAAACTCAGCGATCGGCCAAAGAAGGAGCCAAAAAAGCTAGCTGAAAGTGAGAAGATAGCCCTAAGACCTTAGATCACCAAGGAAGGACAAAATGTGGCAAGGAAAGAGAGAATAACTATAGGAAATCTAGAAATATCTATAGGAGAGTTATTTCCAGTAGGTGAAACAGTCCACTAGGTGGACATCAGAGAGCACGAGCATTCAAAGATGTGGCCTATTTTTTTGCATTCAGTAAATATGAATGGACAACTGTGTAAGAATCATAAACAACACTAGACAACCCATGCTTAGGAGGAGAAATTTGAGATAATTTAGAACACCAAAGTCAAGATTGATGACCTATTCTAGCATGGCCTTTTCATAGATATTTAAGTCATTTAATTCAACATGGGCCGTTTTCATGAAAACAAGCACCCAAGTCTTTCTTAGAATGTTATCTATTGTAATATCCCATTTTATAAGAGAGATCTCTATTTTATAGAAATAAAATTCTACCTAAATTGAAATGAATTATTGAGACTTTGAGCTCAAATTGTTAATCATATTTTGTTATTTTAATGAGAAAGCAAGTGACCTTTCAGACTTTGTGCTGAGATAGCTTGTGTTGTTTAGGGGATTGTTCTTATGTTCTATTTCTTGAATACCATCTTGTCCATTTAATTAAATAAGTAGAACTAGTGGAAGTAATCTGAAAGGTATCCTGAAGCCAACTCTGGGAGACTTTATGCTGCTACAATTATCTTTAGTGTGTGTTTTTTATTTCTATGTAAAGGATCTTGGGAAGACTTTGTGCCCCATTATCCTTCGTATTCTTTTACTCTTTGGTAGTTGAGGTGGAGAATTTGTGCCACACTTCATTTTGTTGTGTTACTACACCCTATTTCAGTGAGGGAAGCAATGAAAGACTTTGTGATTTCATGGGTTTCTCGTGGTTATAATTACTACTAGAAAGGAATCTAGCTATTGATTGAATATTACTTTTGAAAGAAGAGAAGTACCTTCAACAATTACCCAGGATTTCTCTTTTGATCTGTGAACATCATCTCTAAAAAAAGAGAGATGGATGGCATTATCCTACCCTAAGTGTTATTTTTAGCTTATATTTATATTATATTAATATGTCATAGTTATAGTTATAGGGAACCTCCCCTTGATGAGAGGAGAGATTTGTCCCATTTTGATGTGGTAAACTTGCATATTTTGGCTAATCAATCTCCCTATGTTGTGCTTGAAACACCTATTTTTCCCTCAGTTAGCTGGTGATAAAATATTCACCCAACAATTATTATGGCCTTGGTTCTATTAATATTGATATAATTATTGTTTCCGTAGTTGATACTTTTTTTGATGTTGTTCTGGCCTTTTTTTATTGTTATTAGTTTTTATGCTGTAGAAAGGGATTTGATAAATATGCAGATTTTAATTAGATGTATAAGCTCCATTATTCAATGTTATCTCCCCATTTTCTAACATATTCTAAATAAGATGTTTGATTTTGACACAATGACATAATTTATGTCCATTAACTTGATGGTATTCATAGAATTCATTTTTTCTATACCAATCTAAATAAGGAATGCCATTAGGATAGTACCTCAAAATAGCCCAACTAATTAGATTAGTAGTAGCTAGCTTGTGAAACATGGCTTTGATTAGTTATCCAAGGTCACTAAAGACATGATTTGTAGGCATGATTATCCTTAGAGGAGGGGTTTTCAAAGGAAAAGGTTTATACATTTGTTGTGTTACTCTAGGCTATTGCGAAGGTTATGCTTGTTGAAGAGGTTGTAGGATAAGTAGATGGTTTTTACACCAGTTGGACATGTCATGACTCAATTACCCCATTACCAATAACATTCTTGTTAAAATTAAATGGTTTGGACTTTTTTATAATTATTAGCTTAGGTTGGTTATGATGTTTGCACTTAAACATGGTTCTGATTTTGATTTTGGCCATTTCCTTAGTGTTGACGTTGGAGAGTGCACCCAGTTGGTAGGAAAATGGATTCCTGCCCTCTCCCCGCAACATGGAAACCCCTCTCTCACCTATGGGATGGCGAAGTAGGAGAGGAGAGTCTCTAGATATGGGCTAGTTCCCTCTGATGTATCTTGTTTGTTTCAGGCAGCAATATATATATATATATATATATATATATATATATATATATATATATATATATATATATATATATATATATATATATATATATATATATATATATATATATATATATATACTGGGGGATGAAAAGGGAGAGAGAAAAAGCATGAAAACAAATAGCCTACTCTAAAAGAGGTGATACACCAAAAATGAAAGTGACCTTCCCACATCCACACTCAGGACCAAACAAAACATGCATACACTCAGATTTGGCAAAAAAGACCAGGTCTCTAGGATGACAGGGAGGTTCTTATGGAAAGCATAGGAAATAAAGACTCACCAAGGTGATGATAAATACACACTGTAAGTGACCTCACCTATTCTATACTTCCAAAACAAAACTCTACTCCTGGCAGTAGTAGATAGTGGCACTTTGTAGATCATAAGTTTGCTGGTGTTGAACCTGTGAGAGCATCAAGAGACAATGACTAGACACAGATTAACATTTAAGGCATACTCTACACAATCCATCCAAATAGAGGTAAAAACTATCTTTTATTGATTCAAGTGGAATGTTTGGAGAGCAGTGCTCTTTACAAAAGTGTGAGAAGATTTAGATAAATGACCAAGTCTACGTATATATAGGGAAAGAGCCAAGAGGAGTGAAGTGGTAGCTTGAGTCTTCATTGGGAAGAGAGAAAACACTATTGATGACATCACAAGTCTATTAGGACCATGCTTTTTGCCTCATTTTGCATGCTGGTCTACTCCTCTGGCAGATAGACGAGCTTTTTCTTGTGTTCTGTAGGTCTTTTTTGCCGCCTAATGTTATGGGCAGCAAATTTGCCACCCACTGTCGTGGACTACATGCAGGACTTTTGTCGACATTGGCCGATTTGGCTACTGATCGTAGTAGTTTTGCTAACGTCAGTCGAGTGTGCTATTGACCACGGCAATTTTGCCAATGTCGGCCGATGTTAACGGCCTTCTTTTTTCCACTGGCTGCTTCACGTGGCAATTTTGCCGCCCATTGCTTGTGTGTAGGTGGTCTCTTTTTACTCACCAGTGTTGTGGGTGGTAATTTTGCCACCGACTACATAAAACTTGTAAACGTTTGCCCTCTTTTTGCCTTAGTGTTAAATGCTCTGGTTTTTTCCTCTCCTCTTCTGTGAATGTTTGAAGACTCTGCCTTATGCTACCGTGAATGCCAACGAATGAGGCCGATGAACCAATGCTCTAAAATGGAGCTGTCAAACCCTAAAGATGGACCTTGCAACCCAAAATTAACTAGCCATGTAAAGCAGGTGTAGGGGGTGATCAAGATTTTTCTTGAGGGGCAAAATTGGGTCAACAAATTAGCGACTCATTGGGGAAACATGCCTGCTATGCTTAGAACCCAGTTGCCTTACATTCCATTAGGTGTGGAGTTAGATGGTGACTTTGAAGAGAGTTCTCAATAGCTTTGATAATCCCAGAATCAAAATACATAGAATTTACCCCCACAATGAAGGGAAACACACAAGGCTAAAAAACAACTACCTGTGCAACTACACTTAGGGAAAATAGGGAAAACAATTGAAAGGAAAATTTCTTAAGTCCCCTTCCTGGTGAGAAGACTTATCATGGTAGGCAAGTAGCTGGAAGAGAATGAGATTTGGTGACTTGCTCTTCCTGCCTATCACCTGAATTGGCTACAAATCGAGGGGATCAAAATCAAACATGCCTCCAATATATACATATTCTAATTGTTCTAGGAGGCCTGTTGGATGCTGGTCCTTCAAATTGGTGCTCTCCACCAAGAAATCAATGGCTGTTGGCTCATCTCCATAAGCCTTCTGATCTGCACATTCCTTCTGCAATGTATCATGGTCTAATTTGTTTCCCTCTACTTCACTGAAAACTTTGTCAGACTCATCCTCTACTTCCTCATGGCATTCTTGAAGAATGTTGACTGTGGTGATGTCTAAAATGGGCTCACAAAATGGCTGCTCATCCCATAGAACATCACTTCTCTATTTAAAGCTCAGTTCTTCAAGGCATTCCTCCACAAAGACAGACCTCTCTTTTTCCTCTTTGCTGATCAGGTTCTCTAGATTTTCAAAAATATTCTCCTGATCTTCCTCTTTCTCAGATTCTTCAATGTAGCCATCCTCATCAATACAACAAGGAAGTTCATCGAACAGAGGAGAAGAGAGCTTACCATGCATTTGTTCCTCTTCGAATTGCAAGAACATCGGCATATATGCAAGCCCTGCATCTTCCTCACTTTTTATAAGGTCTTCACAAGGAGCGTCAATGACAATTTCTTCTTTGTTGTTGCTCATAATAGCCTCTTGAAGACTTGCAGATTGGATCTTTTGCCCCTCACTTGCCTCTTGCAAAATAGGTTCTTTGAGAAGGGACAAAGTGGAGAAAACATGTGGGAGAGGGGGCAGCCCTTGAGCTAGAATCGAATGATTCTCCTTCCTCTACTTGGTCAGCACTTCATCAATATCAGGCATGGCCTGACAACTCTCTTGGAAATGTATAGGTGGGGTGTGTTCAGGCATGGAATATGCTATTTGGTCTGTGTCGTCCATCAGACATTAGCTGAGGAAACTCTCTCTAGATTCCAACTCTACAATTCTCCTAGTCAAATCTTCTTGGAAAAACTTTTCTTGGAGGCTGCCAGCATCATCACAGGCAGGCGTAGCTTCAGCTTCTTCAAGGTTTTGAGAAAAACCTTGATTTTCTTCTTTTTCTTTGCTGCCCCATGATTCCACTATCTTCCCCCAATTCAAGACTCTGAATTTGAATTTTTCCCTTGTGAATAGGGAACAACTTTGTTTTCCATAAGGACTTGAGGCTCCTCCACAAGGTCTAAAAAAATTAACTCCCTTTCAAGGAGTAGCTTCATCCTAGCCTCTAAGTCTTCAATCTGTCTGGCTAGGTTTTCCTAAAAGAGTCTTTCTTGGAGGTGGCTAGCATGATCCTCTTCAAAGCTCTGAGCTAGTCCTTGACATTCTTTCCTCCAACTTGGAATTTACACATCATGCTGGAAAACTTGGGGAGGCTGAGGAATGCAAGGAAAACACTGTTGGTGCATTGGACGAGCCTCTAAAAGAGGGACGTGTTAGCTGGTGGTATTGTTTTTGATGGAAGATTCCTGATTTAAGGAGTTGAAAAGATTGATCTCCCTAGGAGATTGCTCTAATACCCTCTGGTGTTGGAAAGCCAGGCACACAGGATTGGGAGCAGTTGTATTTGATGAGTTGGAGTGAGCAAGTGCAATTTGATAAAACATATTTGGTGCAAAAAAGGGGGTTTTCTTTAGGGTAGGAGGGCGTACGCAAGGCTGACTACCTTAGATAGATGGATTTCTCCATTTCGTCACTTCCTCCTTCATGGACTGCAGGCCCTGTGTTTACCTAGACAAGCACTCCTCTTTATACATCAGCTCCCACTGATAGCTTTACTGCTCTTCCAGCCTATCGATTTCTTTTGTCTACTTCTCAAATTCCAATGCCACCTCCCTTATAGTTGTAGGGAAACTAAGAGAGCTACTTGAGGGGATTCTCTGAATATTTTGAGTCTGATCGTATTCATATGAAGGAAAACAAGACCCATGATTTTGAGCAAAAGAAGTATACATATAAGAAATGGATGATTTTTGGTGGCACCAGGCTGCTTAACTAGCGGATTTACTCAGAGTCGCTAGATGCTGAAGAAACTTGATTTGTTGTAATAGGACCAGCATCAATCTTGAAACCTTACTATGTTATAAAACTTGATAAAATATAGTCCCACCGGGCGTGCCAAAACTGTTGATGCTGGAAAGTGCACCCAATTGGTAGGAAAATAGATTCTTGCCCTCTCCCTACAATATGGAAACCCCTCTTACCTGTGGGATGGTGAAGCAGGAGAGGAGAGTCTCTAGATATGGGCTAGTTCCCTCTGATGTATCTTGTTTGTTTCAGGTATCAATATATATATATATATATATACACACACACACACACTATGGGGGATGAAAAGGGAGAGAGAAAAAGAATGAAAACAAATAGCCTACTCTAAAAGAGCTGATACACCAAAAATGAAAGTGACCTTCCCACATACACACTCAGGACCAAACAAAACATACATACACTCAGATTTGGTAGAAAAGACCAGGTCTCTGAGATGACAGGGAGGTTCTTATGGAAAGCACAGGAAATAAAGACTCACCAAGGTACTGAGAAATACACACTGTAAGTGACCTCACCTATTTTATACCTCCAAAATAGAACTCTACTCCTGGTAGTAGCAGATAGTGGCACTTTATAGGTCACAAGTTTGCTGGTGTTAAACCTATGAGAGCATCAAGAGATAATGACTGGACACAGATTAACATTTAAGGCATACTCTGCATAATCCATCCAAATAGAGGTAAAAACTATCTTTTATTAATTCAGGTGGAAAATTTGGAGAGCAGTGCTCTTTACAAAAGTGTGAGAAGATTTAGATAAATGACCAAGTCTGCCTATATATATGGAAAGAGCCAAGAGGAGTCAAGTGGCAGCTTGAGACTTCATTGGGAAGAGAGAAAACACTGTTGATGACATCACAAGTCTGCTGGGACCATGCTTGTTGCCTCATTTTGTGTGTTGGTCTACTCCTCTAGTGGCTGGGTGGGCTTTTTCCTATGTTCTATAGGTCTTTTTTTCCACCTGATGTTGTGGGTGGCAAATTTGCTGCCCACTGTCATGGACTGCATGTGGGACTTTTGCCGATGTCGGCTGATTTGGCTGCCGACCACGATAGTTTTGTTGACATCGGCCAAGTGTGCTGCCAACTGTGGTAGTTTTGCTGACATCAGCTAATGTTAACGGCCTTCTTTTTTTTTTGACTGCTTCACGTGGCAATTTTGCTGCCCATTGCTTGTGTGTAGGTGGTCTCTTTTTACCCGCTAGTGTTGTGGGTGGTAATTTTGCTGCCGACTGCATAAAACTTGTAACGTCCGCCCTCTTTTTACCTTAGTATTAAATGCTCTAGTTTTTTCCTCTCCTCTTCTGTGAACATTTGAAGACTCTGAATTATGCTACTATGAATGCCAATGAACAAGGCCGATGAACCAATGCTCTAAAATGGAGCTGTCGAACCCTGAAGATAGAGCTTGTAACCCAAAATTAATTGGCCATGCAAAATAGGTGTACGAAGTGACCGAGATTTTATCTGAGGGGAAAAATTGGGTCAACACTTGGTTTTTTGTTTGGTTCTAATTTGATAAGGTTATCTTTATGATCCCTTTGTTAATAAGATCTTGTTCAATCAACAAACCTTTGTCAATGATTTCCTTGAAAGTGTGTGTACACTACAGCTCTAAATGATAAGATATCTAACTATTCAAATTCTTGGTAAACACAATGGATAATTACTTATCTAGTAAAATATGGATGAAATGGATAGCAAGTGTTCTCCATAACTATAGATAACTCACAAAACTTTCACCAACCTTCTATTTGACTTGGATAAAATCTACCAATGAAATCTCATGCTTGAGATTATAGGAGAAGTGTTGCAAAAACTTGTTTGAAAGATCATCAAAATTAGATACTAAATTCTTAGGCAATTTTATAAACCATTCCAAAGCTTGTCCTATTAGACTCCATGGAAACAATAGTAGAAGGTATATTTCATTTTAGGCCACTAGTTGATAAGCAACAAAGAATTCCATTAAACGGGTCTTGGGGTCTCCTTTACCCTCATATTTGTTAAACTTTGATGGTTTGTACCCTAGAGAAAATGGTATTTACAAATACTCCAAGTTGAATGGGTAAGAACACACACCTTCTAACTTAAATTTCTTGGTTTGTTTCCCAACTTAGATGGTAGAAATTACATCCTTCATTTGTTTCAATTTTTATATGATGAAATTGGATGGAATATTGGCTTGAGGTAGAGGCAAGGTGGTCAAAAGTGGATTACTTTAATTGGGGTATAGTGGAGGCATGGTTTGATATGGAAGGATTTTTGGCTAGGGAATTGACCAGGAATATGCATATGTGGATTAGGATGTGATTATTAGAATTACATGTGTTGTAGTGTGATATTATGGTTTAGATTTGGTATATAAGCCTAGTTTTGGGGAAATTGTGGTTGAGATGGAAATATATGGTTGGGGGTGAAGTACTTTGCCTATTAAGATTGAGTTGGGACTTGTTTCTAACTAGTCAAATTTTGATGAATAAGGGGAAATTATAGACTAAGGCCTTATCATTGAGTTTGTGGCACATTGGGAATAAAAGGAAATTTTTGCCTAATCGGTATTTGTGGAATGGTAGACCCTCTTTGTTGCACAAACCCCTATTATGAAGTAGTCTCTTATAGAGTGTTTGTAATTTATCACTGACCAATATATATAGCCTATTGATTAGAAATTATTTTTAAATATAATGATATATTAGTCTATGACTGAAGCAGTACATTAGTCACTAACTGATGAGGTGGAACATTGGTTTCCCCTATTGAGGTGCTAGAATTTTTTTATCTATACCACATTGGTATGTTGGTTTATGCCTATTGTAGTCAAATTTTATTCATCACCTATTTAAATTGAGTAACATTCATCATTTTCTATTGAGGTATGGCACTATTTATCACTTGACTATTTAATATTTGTGGTTGTATGCTAGAAGAAGTAGTTAGTTGAGGATTAGAGATAGTCTATTGTGGTTGGGAGGAAGAATTTCCTTCCCCCTACATTTGAAAAAAAATTATAGTGTTAACTAAAGACATGTTTTATTATGGACTAGTTATTTGTGCATTTAAACCAATTTGGTTTGGATTGGATGACACTTATGTATTATCTACTACATTTGGTTCACTATTTTGCATAGAGGTAGAAGACACTTCTTTGATAGCTAGGGCATTAAACATGTATCCAACTAAATTTATTTGTGTAAATGGGTCTATATCATGATTTTATTAGCTTATCAATTTAATTAAGACCCTTATTAAAGGAGCTAGCTCGATAAGTGGAGCATTTGACATGGTCAGTTTATTTAAATTACATGCTATGTTTAAATAGGTCTAGTATGCTATTTGCATCTATATAAAATGGACCTCCATGAGGCCTTTTCCTATCACAAGCATATGTGAGTCTTGATATGACATTGACACTAGATCTTGAAGATTTATATAAGAGGCACGTTCAACATTTTGATTATAAGGTATGTTGTAAGGCACTTGAACTAAACTTGGTAAGTTTTTTTGGGGCAAGTTTACTAGAAACTTAGCCCCTACCTTTATGGATTTGATTAAAACTTCATCTTTGTTTTCAATCAAGTGATTATCAAACAAATAATGGTAATAATTAGATGGCATCGTAACATAGTATAATTACTATTATATTTTTTCTATAATTGAAGGTATGCTAGCTAAGTCCTATGTTATTTACTCTTGGTCTTGCTCTGAGTATGGAAGTGTGTTGACTAGATAGTGAGCCAAAGGATATTGGCTTTACTCCCTTGATTGAGTATTGTAAGGTGGCTAAGGATCTATCTCAAAAACTACATCATTACCATAGGGGTCTTCAATAAAGTCTTCTTGTGAAACCACATTACCATATCCTAGATTGTACATGGCTCCACTATGAGTATAGTGAGACATATTCAAATTAATGATGAATACTTTGAAAAAAGAGGGATTAGAGTCCTATAAAATCTAAAAAATAATGTCCAAAGGACAAATGGTTTGAAATTAGTATAACTTGTTCAAAAGATGGAGTTGTATCTCCAGAAAAGCATATGCTAAAACTTGGTACAAAAATGGCTAATGTTAAATGTGTCACACAAAAAGTTCAAGTGGATGAACTAAAATCAGAATGCTAAACTCTAGGTTCAAAGTGTTCCAAACAATTTTGATATAAGAAACTAAAAAATTTTAAGTCTTTTTTCCAAATGTGGCATCAAAATCTAGGCTCAAAATAGGCATATGCTAGGACTTTTGGCAAAATAAGCACAAAAGCTAGACTTAAAAACAAGGCGAGAAATTTAATATAACAAATTTAAAACAATTTGGCATAAATTAGGAATTTAACTTTAGGTATAAACTTGGTCAATTGGCATAAGGCATGAAATAAAAGGCATGAGGAAGATATGTTATTTCTCCAAAATAAAGCCACAAACAATAGTCTTCAAATTGGGTAAAGAATTAACCTAAGTTACATAACCCAAAATAGAAAGACCGATGTCTTATTAGAGATTTGTCATGATGATGTTAAGGTGATGTCATGGAGGTTTCCTAGTGAGTGGATGAATTTCATTGATAGTGTAAATGGCAATGACAAAGTGTGCAATGTGCTTGTCCTAGTATGCTTGAAGTAGGATTAGTTGATCTTTAGAGTTTGACTATTTAGAGATGATTAGGGATGAGTCTAAAATATTGAGCATGTGAAAGGGCTCTTATCAAAGGTCCATGGTGGTTATAATGCTTTTATTCACGATTAGTATTTATTTGGTTCTTCATTGTGGCCATCTTGGAAAGAATGGTCTAGTGGCAAAAAATTGAGTAGGTAGTTTGATGATGTCACCATTACCACATGGGAATGAATCAAGGGGAGTTAGTCATATGGTTGTAATCACATTAGTCCTTAGTTGCTATGTGATAGATCTCAAGTCATGTCATGAAACATGGTCAAAGATATGAGGATGAAAATTTGGCTACTCAAGTATAATTCACTATTTTCCCATAGCCAAATTTGGAAAAGGGCTCAAGCAAAGCCAGGTTAGTATGTTTATGAGGTCAGCATTCCCATGAGTGGAGGTGTTAGGACAAAATTATCATATGGTTTTTTAGATTTTTTATCTAGTTTATATGCACTAAATCCAAAGTCATTCACCTAAGCATAATGAAATATATTCAAGTGAAAATTTAGGCTCTTAGGCATTTTGATAGTGTTTTCCCATACTTAGCCAAATTTTCAAAGTGGAAAGAAGATCCAAGTAAGAAGTTTGATGGTAGTGTATCTTGCACATGTGGACATATCAGGAGAAAGTGATCATATGGGTTTGTTCAATATTTTACCTAGTTAATTTTCACTAAATTTTAGATCATGCACTAAAGCATGTCAAAAGTTATGCAAGAGAAAATTTGGCCTCACATGTAAGTTTTAAGCATAGTTGGCTCTGTGACAAAAGATTTTGAGAAGAAATTTTTATGGTTCTATATATTTCATGCACAAATTTTTTAGAAGTATTTTGTGACTAGTTGGATTCCCCTATGAAAGGTGTTCATATGGTGCAAATGCAAGGTCATGATATTGATTGAGGCAAAAGATATATTTGTGCAAAGTTGGCTCTCTAGGCATATTGTAGTTAGTCCCTATACTTAGTCAAATTTTTCATGATGTTAAATATCTAGACCTACTATTGATCTAATGGTTATCAATAAATTATAGATATTGATCCAATGATTTTCATAGAGTCAAATGGGTCAATGTGATAACTGTTTGCAAAGGTAAAGTTTGAGCTAGATCGATGGAGCATGTTTAGTTAAAGATACCATGTCGCACGAGATGAGGTCAAAGCAACAAAGGTTTAAAATTGTTAAAGGTTTAATGATATTGATGTCGTAAATCAAATATAAGTAGTGAGGACATGATATGATTTCAAAGTGTCTAAGGTTTAATAGTGACCGTTTCCATTTGAAAAATTGAATTTACTAAGGGAAAAAACTAGTGCTCAGTAATTTGTCCATATCTTATGATAGAAGACAAATTTTCTCATGCAATAAAAAGAAAAGTGGTAGATAACTCCAAGATTAATCTGTAAAAATGGATTTTAATATCTGAAATTATGTAAAAGCATAGTTATGAATGTTCAAATTTGACTATGTGTTTATGCATGGACTATAAGTGACCCAAGAAGATTGTTTGAGCTTGTTTTGATATCTCTTAATGAATTGAATATTGGGGAGTGTTTTAGACTCCATGAGGATGATCTATGTGCATTATGAATTTTTGAATAATTTTATTTATTATGAATAATGTCTTATAAGGTGACTTTAGTTCCCTCATAATGACTATGTGTACAGAGAGTTGTTTGACAAAATTGTGCTTAAGCAAGTGGGTACTATAAGGGTTATTGGATCTTAAGGGGGACCTATAGATCATATGGAATGGGTCAATTATTTTGGTATTGGTTATATATTCTTGATTTGATGATATTTTTAATGAGTGAATGGGTTCACATGAGACCTATAAGGGCTATAAGGGCCTTATTAAAAGGTGTAGTTCCTTAAGGGTGACCCATAGACGCTATGGATAACCTATGAAGCCTATGTTGAGATATGTCTTCATGTGAGAGATACATTAAGGGATAATGCATTCCTAATGGCCAAACAAGGTGTTTATTATCAAGTATGCTCTATAAATAATGAAAGCAAAGATGATGGTTTCTAGACTTAATGTGATAAATCGAGGAGAGATTTGAGAAAGATTTTGTCTGATAGATCAAGGAGAGATTTGAGAGAGTCTTGTGTGTGTAAATTGTGGAGTGAAGGAGGGTTAGAGTTCCCTAAGGATGAGTTTAAGAGTATAATAGATTGATGACTATTTTTATGACCTATAGGTCATAATTTTGTTAGTAGAATAGTGATTTTGCATATTGAGTGTGAGAAAAGGTGAAGATTGATAAGCAAAGGTACATCATCAGGTGTTGAAGACATTAGTTAAAAAGTGGATGTTTTCATAGGTGTTGTTTTAGTAGCTCATCATACAAGGTGGTTGTTGCTTCCTTGTAAGGTGAAACTTTTTAAAAGGTCTAGTTATTATTATAGCTCAACTAGATAGGTGTCACAACACCTTATGGGATTGTAGTCTCACTAAATAGGGATTGTAGTTCCTTGATCATTTTTAGATGGTCTAAATTAGATCTTATTATTATAAGATAGTATTCCAATCATAGGTTCTAGTGGATTTTATTCCCCAAGAGGGTTCTCCATGTATGTCATGTGTTATGTGAATGATATTGCAATATCTCTCTTGCTCATTATTATGAATTATGTGTATGATTCATGAATGTTTATGGTAATTTATTAAGAACTTGAAATATCAAAATTGAAGTTTGATTTGCTAGACTCACTGATTCACCCCCCCTCTCAATGATTTTACCTTTAACATGTCTAAGTCTAAATTACAAAAGGCATAAACATAAATAAATTAATGTTTATATTTGAACTTGTCAAGGTTAATTAAAAAATAGACTTAGGAAACTAGGATTATTTACAAAAAAAAAAAAAAGCTAGACAAAGGTGAACAGTATAACAACACTAGGTATAGATCCAAAATGCACATGTGGCTTTGGTTTCAAATTAAAAAATTTAACACAAGATAAACAATTTTATCAAATGATTTGAGTAACGTAATTATGTTATCACACTCTAAATATGTAAGTGATAGTTTTTTTCAAAAATTCCAAGGTAAAAAAATTTAAATAGATTTGGTAGTGTAACGTTACCCTTTTTAATCAAGTGACACACACACAAAGATTTGCCAAAAGACTAAGGTAAAGGTATGGTGTCAAATGGATGATGTAATGCCTCCTCAAATAATGGAGTGATGTAAAATACAAAGCTAATTTGATCATGGGAAGACAAAAATATATATTATACTCAAAAACCATGCAATAAAGGATAAAATGATAGAAATGCCTAAGTATAATGTCCTAGATCTTAAAACTGATAAGGTTGCATAGTATTATTGAATTCCATCTATATATGTGATCTTGAGAGGATTTCAAGTTTTAATTTAAAAATAAATGTTCATGAATAATTAGGATTTTTACACCCCCTTATCTTAAGATATTTAATGATGACATGGAACTTTGGGCTACTCTCGCTGCATTAACAGTATGTTTCACAACAAGTGGGGTTATTCTAAAACTAAATTTTTGTGCATTTCTAGATGGTCCCAAGTATGGATAACATAATATATGATCATATCATTTAGATCCACATAAAATGGATTATTGTAAAAGGTTATTTTAATTTTAACAACCACTACATCCATTTCTTGATTAGTGTAGTACAATGTCCAAGTTACCCCTACAATCTGAGGTAGTATCTTATTAACAGAGTTTGCTTAACCACTCAAGAAAATATCCTAGTAAGTTGAATTTAGTTCTTATACCCCACCATATATTGGGGTTGAAATGATGTTAAGATATTAATTCCCAAGTCAAAATTTCCCTACAGAACCTGTTATGAGGTTATGAATGCCCGCTCACAAGCCAAGTTGTATGAAAATAAAAGATAAGTGAAGAATTTAAGATCATGTTTAGATCACCCAAACTATGCAGATTTGAAAGAGCCTTAACATAATTATTTTCATACCTTTGAATAAGGTAAAAATTAAAATAAATATCACTTTTGGTCACCCAATTTTCATAAAGGGGATGGGGGGAGAGCATACACACATCAATCATTATGCAAAAATAAATAACTTTGAAAGAATAATCATAATACAAAAAAATCTTAAGAGTATGTATCTAAGTGTGAGTGTATATTTTATTTTACCAAAGTGATATGTTTATTGAAATTTTCCCCTTTTTATTAGTTTAAAAAAATTCAAAAACTTTCATAAACAACTAAGCACAAAAAAACTAAATTCTGTTTAGGAAAAAATGAAATGTTTAAGATTTAACCACTTATAATTTTTTTCCATTTTAAAGCTTAGGTCATATAATTTTTAGAGGGTTTTTACCTCCTTTTAAGACTAAAAGTGAATGAGAAAGAAATATTTCAAAACTGTGCTCCCAAGTTTTCTCTATTTTCTTATCACAGAGACCGGCATCGATCTAGAAGGGATCAATGTTGATCTTGTAAAAATTGATGTTAGTCAGTATAGGGTTAACCAAAATTGGTCAACCTCCATCAACATTAGTCCTAATAAAAACATAGAAAACTAATAGTATAAATTTGACAAGAAATATTTTTATCCAATGAATCTAAAATCAATGAATAACACTAGATCCTACAATCAAAGGGTCAGCTAAATGATATGTAGGCCTTTAGGAAATAAAACCAAAAGTAGAAAACTCTAGAAAATCTTGTTTTAAATGAATTTTCACCATTATTTGTTCCACACATATATGTTTACATTGGTCTTGGGTGAATTGATATTGGTCAGATAGAATCGACATTGGTCTTTGTATAAACTTGTGTGACTAAAAAAATAGAATATAGAAAAGTAATGTAAAAAATAAAATTCATAAGATTATAAAGTACTTATTAAAAAACTAAGAGTAGTATTTTCATATCCTTGCTTGTATGGGATGCTTTAGGTCCCACTGGGCATGCCATTTTAGATCATAGGAATCTAATAAGGGATGTTCGTAATATGTTAGTTCAAATAATAAAAACTGAAATGAAAACACACTAACACTTACACTCTAAGCCTAGAACTTAGGGAGAGATTAGTAATAAAATACAAATGAAATCAAAACTAAAACGTAAAAAATAAAAAATATTTTACCTTCCTTGGGAGCTCCAAATGCTTTGTTGAGTGTCTTTCTGGACTCATGCATCAAAGACTCTTTATCAAATGAAGCTTGTTGGCTCCTTATCTCCTTGTCACCATTGGCTTTGATGTGTCTTGATGTAGCTTGGCTCAATATTTTGGAATTATAACATTACTTGAAATAAAATAGCTTATGTCTTTCTATAAATTTTCATTATAACTTTGGCTTATGAGAGCTTTGAAGACATTTAGGCATAATAACTTTACACTAAAAGAGCTTAGGATTTAATAGGCAAGGCATTGTATTTATAGCCTAAGTATTTAACTCTCACCCAAGGTGATTAAGGGTTTATTTAAGGCTTGGAATGGGTTCAAACCTATCCTAGGTGAGTCAAATATAACCCCAATAGAGTTAATAGTTATCAAGTAATTACGATTTTCAATGAATAGGCATGGGTCTCCAAAATAGAGATATTTTAGGATATTTTCAAAGAACTTGACAATTCATAAAGGAAATGATGAAAGGCTTGGATATTTCATATTTTTTAATTTCATTTTTATTATATTTATTAATTTTAAATGGATAATTCAACTAGGTATTTAATTTGGTTTAGCTTGTTAATTAATTCTAATTAGACATTTAGCTTTTTCAAGAGTTAACATTTTCTCATGTGCCCCACTTAACAGGTTCATAGGCCAAATTTATTGTTTTGATGGTATATGATGATTAGGGATGAGTCTATAAGAGGTTATTGTTTCATACAATAGTTATACCCCAATTAGGGATGCCTCAATGTGATTCTAAGCTTTGACAAATGATGCAAAGGAAATGTGGGATGTTAAGTGATTCCTAGGCTTAATTTACAATGGTTGGTAGGAATTAGTCTAAATTTTAGTTGAAATCCATTTATGAACAATTTTAGGTGTCTAAAAGGATCACATAGACATATATTGCAATCATAAACAATACTAAAACAAAAATACATACTGCATCTAATAAAAAATGAAATAGTACAAATTTAGTCATGACTTATACATAATTATAGCCACTATTATAAAAGTATAATGTATAAAAGTTACAATTTTTAGAAATACGTAATAACATTTCAAATGATAAAACACGATACAAAGCTCCACAGATCAAAGTATCCATGACTCAATTATCAATCTATAATCTCAAGTTTAGTCCCTAGTATAGTACTCTAGCTTGGAGGGAGAACATCATCTAAGTAATTTTCCACACCAACCATAGATCATAGATCCCCTTCAATATCTGCCAAATAAGGGGATGGCCATCTCTTCACATATGGGTGGATAATGATGGTGCAAGAATCTAGAGTAACAAATTGAAACCCATGTGTTGAATATATCTAATACATAATGTGATCATAAAGAAATACATTATAATATGGTATCACACAAATATGAAAATTATACCAACATATGAAATGGAAACATTTAATAAAAAAATTACTTTGGCCAAAGTTTTTAATAATTAATGATCTCTAGGATCAGTCAATTCTATACACACCACTCAATCAGATTACACCTCATATTTCATTAACTGTGCTATTAAGCTAGTGGAATTCATCCACTACTTATTTAAGGTCATGAATACAAAATTTAGTAAAAATATATAATAATATAAAATCCAATAGATTAATTCAAAATATTTCCTTTTAGCTAATAAAATTTATGCTAAGGAGAGAAATATCATATAAATTCATTTATTTCATCAAATAAAATACAATAAATCCATAACATCTAGTTTATTACAAATAATAAACACAATCCAAAAATAGCCCTCAATATTACATGTCATATCTAAACTATTAGTTACCCATCTCAAAAGTAACTTATAATGCTATTTAATCCCAAAATAATCCTTATAACATAGGCCTATGCAATTGTTCATATTTGACATATAAAAATAAAGTTAGTCCAAACATATTAATATGCTCTGTATTTAAACTCATAAATACATTATTTTAATGATTTACATATAAACATTAAAATATAATATAACAAGCATCCATTTACACATTGTATGTTAATAATGTTTTCACTCACTACATTATTGTGCATATATATACATAAATGGTAAAACCAATTCAGATTTATGACACAGTCTACAACTATTTATTTTACCACATGCATACACACACACACACACGCGCGCGCGCGCGCATGCACACACACACACACACGCACACACACACACACATGGTAAAACCAATTCAGATTTATGACACAGTCCATAATTGTAAAATATATAGTTGTGGATTGTCATAAATCTGAATTAGTTTATGCGATTTCAACCATTTTTGTTTCTAATTCCATATATAAGTAAGGATGCAAGTTACGAGAGTCACAACAAGGTTTACATTGAAAGCTATGAATTGAGTTTAATATGAACAATTTTTTTTCAAGACCAATCCACAGAATCCCATTCAAAAAAAAATCAATTTATTTTATTCTAGAACCCTATACATACCATTTCTTTCAAAAACCCATGAGTTACAAAATACCTATGTATATATATCCTTTCAGTTTAGTTCAAATATATGTATATGTATATGTACATGTATATGTATATGTTTATGTAAATGTATGTATTTATGTGTGTGTGTGTGTACATATGTATGTATGTATGTATATAAATACTACATAGTCCATTCTCTATATAGAACCCCTATTTTATACCAAATAAAATCTAAATAGGTTTACACAATCATACCCACTTACTGTTCAAAAATTTTCCATATATCTAATTACTTTAATGAATATATAAAACATTGGTTCAAAACAGCTAACTTGAGACATTATTTATATACCCATTAAGAATAATCTTCTAAGATTGAATAGTAATATTCAAATTGAAAGAGGAGTTTAGGACATATTTTCCTACAAGCCTAAAATAACCATGGCCAAAATTTATAGATCTACCCCAATCCCCTCAGGTTACCCTAGGTTGGATATAGGATTCTATAGAGGTCAAGCCTTCCACAAGGCCCTACATACAACCCTTCTAAATTTCCATATCTTTCAATTAATTGAAAAACTAATAACCATAACAATTCAAAAACACATTCAATATTTCAACACACAATATTTTAATTACAAAACCTACCTGTGTATTTATGAATGCCAAAGAAGCTAAAATTTTCCTTCTCCCTTCACTCATTCACCCTTCTTCTCCTTCCATCTCGTACACCATGTATGTTGTGTGCCATCTCATTCACAACCCCAACTCTCTTATTTTTATTATTTCCCATTAACTTACTCTCCACCACATTCTCATACATTAATGATAGATTTAACTAACTAAAAAATATGCATACCCAGATAGCTCAACAAAGTTCCTTGTTTGCTATAGTTAGCCACCATCTAGATGTAACAAGCTCCATGATTTGCACAAAATGATGTTTATCCAAAGTCAAAAATTAGTTAGTAACCTTAATCATCTCAAAAATTCTTTTAAACTCATTAAAATAATAATTTTATATCATTCATAAACTATGCAAACATTGAATTATTATTATTCCCTAATCGACTTCACAAACTGACTAAATAATCAAATAAACCACATGTCATAATATTCATGTTATACCATGCAATGACTATCAACTTAGTTGATATTAAATTTCCATGCAAATTAAAATAATCATTTATAGATTATGGGTAATACTAATATGTATTCAAAGGCTATATATTATGTTACCATGTCATCACAAACAAACACTTTGCAAATTCATGATTCCCTAAATAATTTAACAATTATTATTAATGCCTAATGTATTATGGATGTTAATTCCTTGATCAATATTTATCAAATACAATGAATTTTAGATTAATTTTATTTATATCTTTTTACATTAGGATATACACATATATATTGTAATAATAATCTTTAATTTTTTTTACCTAGATCTTATAGATCCACTAACAATAATGGAATCCATCTATACTAATTAATGCATACATACCATCAAAATGTTATGCTACACAACCATACCTAATAAGGTGGTAAGGTAAGTAAAACATAAATTAATTCACTCATTTATTCAAACAATTACATCAAACAAGATAAGCTATGCATGATCACTAAATTAGCAAAATCACTCAAACAATGCAACATGATCATTAATAGCAACTAGATTAATGAAAACATAAAAGATCACAATAGTCATTCAAATAGAAAACAAAGCATACTACAACTATCTATCAAACAATTAATCACACAACTATGAAATAAAAATGTGGTGTTTGCAAGGGTTTCTAGATTCATTCTCTATCATCTCCCAATATCTTCATCTAAACCACCATCTCTGATGATGCTCTCCCTCCATCACACTCTGAGGGATGAATTTATCTTTGCATCCATCTCACAATAATGAATTTAATTATCCCAAAACATAATTATATCCATAAAATAATGTTGTATAACTAACAAACATGATCACAATATATAGAATATAAAAGTATTGGTAACTTATAGCAAACTAATAATGTAAATTAAGCAACACATAAGTATTCAATAATCAAAATATGTCATAAATCTTAATCAATCATTAGTTAATCAACTAAGCATATATAATAATCCATGAATAAAATAGGTTATTCATCTTAGAGAGAAATCAATATGTGACATCCTTCCCCTTGAAGCTAGTCATCATCCTAATGAGATTTATTCAAACAAAAATTATGAATTTGAAACATTATTCAGTAGAAAATAAGATAATATGTAATAAAAAATCAAGCAAAAAATGTGGAAACAACCTATAAAATGTATCATAGTCCTTAGATGTGGTGTTATCCTCATAATATTGATCCAATTAGACCTTGCACTATGACACTTCTCTATTCTATAAATGAAGTTTGTAAGTGTCAATTACTCTAATTGGTTCTACCATGACCACTTGGGTCCAGAACCTAGAAAGCATTCTAATATAACACATGTGAAGGATAAACAACATAATTTTTAAGATAAGACACATGGAAGACATTATCAAAAAGGGTTAGATATAGTGGTAATACAATCCTATATGCTACAAGATACCACTTATAAAACATCGAAGGGTACCACATATCTCAATGAAAATTTCATTGACTTCCTAAATTTAATTGAGCTTTTCTATGGCTTAACATGCAAAAACGCTTTATTACCAATATAAAAATGCCAATATGTTCTCTTAAAACTAGAATAACTTTTATATCTATCATTGTCCTTGGCCAACCTCTACCTGATTATCCTGACTTGCTCTTCCATTTTTGAAAGCATCTCAGGTCCAAAGACTATCCTATCTTGTAACTTACTCCTATACCTTCTGTATAATGCTTGAATTAGATCCATATTCAATGTTTATTGGTATGAGATTTAATCAAGGTCAACCAATGGAAGGTCCTCTTCTGACTTATATTACTGATCTATGCAATACATATGAAGGAGATCTTATAAAACCTGATTAACTTGCTCTATCTATTCATCAGTTTATGGGTGATAAGTAGTTATTAAGTTCAAATGCATACCCATATTTGAATTTATAGTCAACCAAAACCTATAATTGATCATCTCATCTTGATGTAAAATGATCTTCTTTGGAAAGCCATGTAATTGATGCACTTTCTTCATTAATCTTTATGAAAGTTTAGGTGCATCATCTATCAAGTTGTCTGGTATGAAGTGGGCTACCTTGGTTAATTTTTCAATTACTACCAAGACTAGGTCATGTTAGTTACATGATAATTACAAACTTTTGATGAAGTCCATACTAATCACCTGCCACTTCTATTCTGGTATATCATGTGTATATAATAATCTAGTAGGATGCACATGTTTAGCTTTCACGCATTGACATTCTAAATAATGAGACACAAAATCCACTACATCTCTCTTGATTCTTTTTCAAAAATAGAGTGGTTTAAGCTCAAACATGAGCTTGGTTACTCATGGATGTTTTGAGTATGAAATAATGTGTAGTTCTTTTAGCATTGTGCTCCTTTGATTCTTTCTATCAAGCACATACATCATACCATTATATTGTAAAATACCATCACTCTCTATCTAGAATCCATTATACCTAATATTCTGAGCATTCTCAGACAATGTTTTTTTGACCTGATCATAAAATTCATCTCTTAGTAATAGTTTTATCACTTGATCTCTGAAATTACTCTGAATAGTAGCCACAGTTACTATATACATCTTATGGCTTAGAGTATCAGCTATTCTATTCTCCTTACCTTTGATATAATTAATATAAAAATCATAATCAGGTAAGAACTCTAACCATCATCTTTAACAAACATTTAGATTTAGTGGGTGAAAATGTACTTAATTCCTAAATTATTGGTCTTAAGCTCAAATGGTTTTCCTAATAGATAATGCCTCTAAATTTTCAAATCATGAACAATTATTGCAAGTTCTAGGTCATGAGGGGCATAATTCACCTCATATGGCTTTAGTTTCCTAGACTCATAAGCTACCACTAAGCCATCCTACATAAGATCTCATCCAAGTCCATCCCCTAATACATCAGTGATAATTGAGAATTGACCATTAGGATCGATAAATCTTAACACTGGTGCTAAAATAAGCCTTCTTTATAGTTCCCAAAAGGCTACCTCACACTTATCTGACTAGATGTAACTCTGATTCTTACACTAAAAAGAGGTGATTGGATTAGATATCCTAGATAAAGTTGGAATGAATTTCTTATAATAGTTGACTAATCCCATGAAACTCCTTACTCATGCACATTCTTTGGTGTCATCCACTCCATTATGGATCTTATATTTTTTAGATCTACTAAAATACCATCCACAAAGATAATATGTCTTAAATACTACACTTTATTTTATAAAAATACACACTTGGATAACTTTCCATACAACTTGTGCTTTATAAACATTACAAAATAAATTATAGATGCCACAAGTGCTCTTCCTCATCCTTTGAATGACTGATGATGTCATTAATAAATACAAAAACAAAATGATCTAGGTAATATCTAAAATAACCGTTCATAAGATTCATAAATGTAACTAGAGAATTTTTCAATATAAATGATAACACTATGAACTTGTAGTGCCAAAATCAATTCCTAGATATTATTTTTAGAATATCCTCCTTATGGGTCCTCAATTGGTGATACCCTGATCTAATATCAATATTACAAAATATTGTTTCTCTTTGTATTTGATCAAAGAGATCATGAATTCATGATAACGGATATCTATTATTGATCATTGCTTTATTCAACATCATGTAGTCTATACATAGGCAAAAAGTGTCATCCTTTTTCTTAACAAAGACAACTAATGCACCCCATGATGACACACTTGATTAAATCATCCATTTCATCAATAACTCCTAAAGTTATGCTTTTAACTCAACCAATTCTTTGGTTATCATTCTATATTATGCCTTATACTATGATTATAATCCAATTATGATATCAATCAAGAAATCAAACTCACACTTAGGTGGCAATCCTAGTAATTCTTTTGAAAACACATCATGGTAATTTCTTAGAAAAGCATAATATTTGATAGATGGTTTTATAGATTCTTCCATTTCATTTATCTTCATGATAAATTCTTGGCATCCCTTCCTTTAAGCTTTATTGAGTTAAATTGCAAAAATATGCCTTAGCTTCAACTCCCTTTTCTCACCCTGAAGTTGTGTCTAATTTTTGAAATCATCATTATACTTGACATTATTCAAAAAATATTCAACCTTAGCTTTATGCTTCACAATATAATTGACTCTTAGGATCACATCATACGATCCAAATGGTGATGGAAAAAGATCTACTACTGTAGTGAACTCAAGAAACCTAATCTCTATTTTGACTAAACACTTGTTAACTTTGACCTTCGACTCATTCCCATATTATACAAACCATGCATTTTCCATAACTCTAGCCTTTATAAATAATTTACTAAGAATTAGATGAATAATGAAATATTTTGTATCTCTCATGTCAATTAGAATAAAAAATAGATGATCAAAAAAAATACTTGATAGTTCTATGGGTGAAGCTTGATATTTATCCTATCGATTCTCAATAGCTACAATAATCCATTGTTGAAATGTACCTTTTGTCATCAAATTATGCACCCTAGGAAACTATATAAAGCTCCCTCAATTTTATGCAACATTGAATCATCTCTAAAGTTTGTGGGAACTTGTAAGAGAGATGAATCTCCAGGATTGAAAGGGCTAGCTCCTTGAAATCTTCTCTAAGTGCCTATCACCTAATCTAATGCTTATTCATGAAAAGAGTTAAAAGTTTGCATAAAATGAAAACTATACTAGAGAGGTGATCCACCAAGATATATCCCATAAAATATCATACTTATATAATAAATAATGCTTTCCAAGACTAGTTCCATGCATTGAAGGATCCTAACATAGTGTTTCAATGTGAAGGTAGCATACATGGGACAATAAATAAGATACTTGACCTAGTGGTAGGTTGCACACCATAGATACAATTGCATGATTGAAAGAGATCTTAGTATATTTAATGCACTTCACATGACCTGTTAACATTAGAACTCTTGCTTAAACATGAAGGATAAATGGAGTAAGGATGATATTATCACTTAGCTCTATTATACATCACTCACATACTTAAACAAAATGTTCACAACTCAAAATTAGACTTGTATTCAATGTTAAAAATCAAAGTTTAAGTAATTTTATCATTTTTTTTCCATACCAACTATGGTCTCTTTTACAATTGCCAAAATGGCTCAATTTATAGAACTTTGAGGAAGAAAGAGAAAAGAGAAGTTGAAGAGGAACCAAGACATGTGTCATCAATGTGAAGATCAGTTAAAAATGAATGAGAGTGAGGGATTTGGTGAACCATATCATTTTAGGATTTAAATATGTCATTCCCAATCATCCAAGACCTAAAAATAGTCAAGAAACTCCTTTTCTATGCACAAAAAACTACCCCTCATGATTAGCCCAAAAAAACTATTCTAACTATGAAATTGATCAATTTTGATGATGAATATAAGTAGGAGGGGTTACTAATAATCCTTCACATTAATTTGGGAGGCTATTGACCCTACCTATCATTTTGACCATGCATGATCATACTTGGTAGTCTTAAAATAGCTCTTTTCCCTTCACCTTTCACAATTATTCCAATACTGTACAAACCATGCATTTTCCATAACTCTAGCCTTTATAAATAATTTACTAAGAATTAGATGAATAATGAAATATTTTTTTATCTCTCATGTCAATTATAATAAAAAATAGATGATAAAAAAAAATACTTGATAGTTCTATGGGTGAAGCTTGATATTCATCCTATCGATTCTCAATAGCTACAATAATCCATTGTTGAAATGTACCTTTTGTCATCAAATTATGCACCCTAGAAAACTATATAAAGCTCCCTTAATTTTATGCAACATGGAATCATCTCTAAAGTTTGTGGGAACTTGTAAGAGAGATGAATCTCCAGGATTGAAAGGGCTAGCTCCTTGAAATCTTCTCTAAGTGCCTATCACCTAATCTAATGCTTATTCATGAAAAGAGTTAAAAGTTTACATAAAATGAAAACTATACTAGAGAGGTGATCCACCAAGATATATCCCATAAAATATCATACTTATACTAATAAATAATGCTTTCCAAGACTAATTCCATGCATTGAAGGATCCTAACATAGTGTTTCAATGTGAAGGTAGCATACATGGGACAATAAATAAGATACTTGACCTAGTGGTAGGTTGCACACCATAGATACAATTGCATGATTGAAAGAGATCTTAGTATATTTAATACACTTCACATGACCTATTAACATTATAACTCTTGCTTAAACATGAAGGATAAATGGAGTAAGGATGATATTATCACTTAGCTCTATTATACATCACTCACATAATTAAACAAAATGTTCACAATTCAAAATTAGACTTGTATTCAATGTTAAAAATCAAAGTGTAAGTAATTTTATCATGTTTTTTCCATACCAACTGTGGTCTCTTTTACAATTGCCAAAATGGCCCAATTTTATAGAACTTTGAGGAAGAAAGAGAAAAGAGAAGTTGAAGAGGAACCAAGACATGTGTTATC
This sequence comes from Torreya grandis, assembly GCA_037957365.1. NCBI lineage: Eukaryota > Viridiplantae > Streptophyta > Pinopsida > Cupressales > Taxaceae > Torreya > Torreya grandis. Next base: position 830,931 of record JARHVA010003085.1, read on the forward strand.
AATGTGAAGATCAGTTGAAAATGAATGAGAGAGAGGGATTTGGTGAACCATACCATTTTAGGATTTAAATATGTCATTCCCAATCATCCAAGACCTAAAAATAGTCAAGAAACTCCTTTTCTATGCATAGAAAACTACCCTCATGATTAGCCCAAAAAAACTATTCTAACTATGAAATTGATAAATTTTGATGATGAATATAAGTAGGAGGGGTTACTAATAATCCTTCACATTCATTTGGGAGGCTACTAACCCTACCTATCATTCTGGCCATGCATGATCATACTCGGTAGTCTTAAAATAGCTCTTTTCCCTTCACCTTTCACAATTATTACCTTAAAAATATAAAAACCTATAATTTTTTCCATAAACAAATAGGAATGACATGTTTAAGGAGTGATCATACCATCAATTACAATAAATTAGCCTAAAAAGGCTCCCAAAATGAAGATTCGCCATTTTAGCAAAGTCCTCTCTAGCTAGTTCACTGGACTGGATGAAATGGGAGAATTAGTACACAAAATTAAGAGTTTATACACTCACTCTAATGAATATTAGGAATTATAAAAAGTCCTCAAATTTCCTCCAAAATTAATTTGGTCTCATAAAAGTTCATCATGCCTATAAAACAGCAATAATTGTCAAAATAAGCCTTGTTTTGTCCTATTTTGTATAGGTCTATACAAATAAATTACATTTAGGGGTTCTTGGGAGATTATTTTACATGTTAAATTTTTGTTATGGCATTTCCATTCCATATGCTTAATATTCAATTTCTCCCTAGTCAAGTCCTTTAGAAGGGTTTACAAGGGGTTTAAAGTGATTTTCATTCTTAACATTCATTCATAGCCATGGCACATTGGAATTATAATAAAATTAAACTTATGGATATTAAATTACCCCCTTCAATTTAATTTAATGGTTCAAGGTCCCATGTAAAGCTTGGTGGAAGTTATAAGCACTTGAAGTTGACATTAAAGCTCATTCTTTACTTCCTAATGGGGTCTAAATGCTTCCTAAGCCAAAAATGGCTTATTTAAGACTTTATTTTTAAAAAAATAGTTGTAAAATCCATGTAAATCTTGGTGGAAGTTATAAGCACTTGAAGTTGACATTCAAGCTCATTCTTTACTTCTTACTGGGGTCTAAATGCTTCCTAAGCCAAAAATGGCTTCTTGGAGACTTTATTTTAAAAAAATAGTTTTAAAATCCATGTATATACCATAAAACATCATATTAATAATTATAATGGATTTACAAAAGCTTGAAATGGAAATTGACCCCTATTTGGTATTAGGTCTAGACTTTGCCAAAAGGTTTGCCTACATCTTTGAGCTCCTCTTGACCCTTCAATGGTTATCTTTGAAATGTGATTTCTTTAAAACACATAAAATACCTTTTTATACATTAATTTATCACATAGAAATCATATATTAGGCTTAATATGCATATGACCTCTAAATTAGTTTTTAGCCTTAAGGCTTTCATTCACACTTGACTGTAAACCTTGTTGTGTAGGGTTACCTATTTTCTTTCAAGACTTATAAAATTTTATTAGGTTCTTCTATGTGTTCCCTAGATATTAAAACCTTATGTAATAATCTAATTGGTCTCTAGTTCACCATTTTTCACTTTTCCCCAAAACTACCATTCTTATGCATGAAGGGACTGCCCCTGCTCTGAGACAAAACATAGAGTATTAGGCTTATTTGTTTGTAAAAATTGAGTATTTTATAAGATTAAAAATTTTATAATGACCAAATTTACCAAAGGGTTTCATTTTATTCCATGGCTAGGGGGTCTAACCATCCCAATTTATTCAAAAAAAGGGGTTAAAAACCTTGTTTTTTGCATGTTCTTGTCCAAAACTCTCTGATGCTATGCATGTTACTTACCCTAATTTCATTCTTTTTAAACCTATATATCCACTCAAAACCTCTCTCTAAAGTGGAATCCCCAAACTCACGTCTTGAAACAAGGCTTTCCCCACCCTGCTTGTACAGACTGAGTCCCTTTTTGTATGAGGAAAGGACCTTGGATGGCTTGAGGATGCCTTGGACATATAATTTCTTTAATTTGATCCACATTATACTATTTTAAACTATTTATTCCTTTCTTGGGCACCAAACTCTCATCATGTCCCTCTCTTGCTAAACATTCTATATCCTCTTTTGACTCACCTTAATATGACAATGTGAGCCATTCATCTTATTTATCATATTGACACTTTTAGGCCTTCCAATTTTTCACTATCCTATTGGATTGAGAGTATTAGATCTCTACCTATATGTGATTTAGGGTGAGAATGGCATCAAGTTGGTCTTTATTTATGCTTTGAAAACCTCCTTTAGATTTTCCAAGTCATTAAATTTGACATTGTAACCTTATCAATCTTAAGAGTGCCTTAAGACTCCTCCAAATGCCATAATCCCCATTCATTGTTTGCTCAGTTGTAGGAAGCTATGTTTTCATTCATTTTAGGCTTGTAGGTGTCTTCTAGGTCAAGATGGACTTGATCATGGTGCCTATAATGGTATGGATGTATTTATTTCTATTCAAAAAATAAAGTTTCCTCATCTCATTCATGGTCAAGCCTATTTCACAAAATTTGACCTTTCTACCTGTAGATGATTCTTCATAGTCTTGTGTACAAATAGAGGAGTATGCATTGGAGTTTAATACATTGGATTCACCTTCTCTCATAGCCTCTTAGCTTGTAAGCATCATTTTAGCCATTAAAATCATTCAAATTTATAGCATAGCCTAAGAAACCAATGGGATGCAAGGTTAAATTTTGATCAATATCTTGTATATAACACTACCTTGCTTTAGTGGTTTTCATCCATTTTTAGGCTTTTCAAAATCCAATCTCCATCCATCCTTTGCTTCTCAAAATTGTCCTAGTTGTTTTAGTTTTATAGGGCTAGTAAGTTGTCTAAATTTAAAGCTTAGATCACCTTAAAATTTAATTTGGTGAGGTCCTCAAAAAATTTCAAGGCCTCTATTTGCTATTTTTAGTGATAGAGAACCCAATATGCCCTGCTCACAATCCAACTTCCCATTTGATGCTTTGAAACTTTTATTGTCAATCTAGGATAATCACTAGGTCTATTTAGGCCTTCTCATAACAAGTAATCTCAAATTGGATTGACCAATCTATTGAAACATCTCTATAAGGCATGTCTATAGAATTAGTTGTAGATGACCATTCCTTATATATAGGCATAATTGGGCCCATTCTCTAAATATGTAAGTTTATAACACCTACATGCCTCCATCAAACATTTCAATGTACATTGGTAGTACAAAAATGTTAAGGACCATGTCAAACCTTCAAAATTACATTTATGATGTCAGCATGCTCTTGTAGGTGGAGTTTTTTTACTGTGACATATAAGGAAATCATAAAATGGCAAGAAGCATGTAAGGAATGCTTTAAAAACACCTCAAGAGAAATTATCAACATTTGAATGCTTAAGATACACTATTATCACTTCTAAAAAAACATCAAATCATCAAATCCAATGTGAGGGAAACATTTCAAATCAAATGGGATGACTGTGAATACAAACTAGAAATTTTACAAGCCTAAAAGAGGCTTCCTCAAATAATTAAACTATCCAAAATAATAAGAAGTATGTAAATATGTTTAAAATCATGTGGAGACACTTTCAACACACAAATCAATCAATCCAAAATAATAAACTTTGATACAAGCTCAAACAATGACCCCCTCATGGTTGAACATGCATAAAAAGATGCCTAAGATCAAACTAATTGTTCATAAAGAAAGATTCACCAAATTTAAATTTATTGTTATGAAAATGAATTTCAATTAGAGTGCTATCCACCCCCAGAAGCACTCCTCCCAATTCCACTTGTACGACCCATGTCAAGTGCATGAAGTTGATCCTTCTTTGTTTGACAAGTGGAAATGGAGGAAAATAAGTTTCATATGAATTTTTCTACATTCTTATTGAAAACTAGGCATTTAAATGGATTATGGGAGGTGAATAGTTACTCTTCCCACATTTTTAGCTAATGATAGACTTGAGAAGTTCATACAAGTGCCCAAAAGATTTTATTTTTTAGGGAAAACTACCATCTACTATACATAAATACTTATTGTCTAAAAAATAACTATTCTTGACATGATCCATGTTGAAACTCACCTTGGTGTTAAATTTTCTTACATGGAAATTTGTACAAGTTATTAAATGGGCTAAAATATGACCAAAAGGCCCCTTTTTCCACATGAGACACAACTTATGACTTGTAAACATATTAAAATATGTCAAGGATGACCTTAAGATATTTTAAACACAATTTTACTCTTTGAATACCTTTGACTAGGGTTCACCAACCTTTGACTTTAGTTGACTAGCCTAGAACAAAGAGGGTGGACTTCAACAAGGACTAGGAAGGGGATGGGTAAGATAATATATGAACATGACACCTTATAAGGCACATGGTAATCTTCTTAAAAGTTCAAAATAGTACGGTTTGATCTAGATTTAAATTGGGGTCAAATTTGGTCAACATTATTGGTGATTCCTAGGGGTGGCATGCTAGCTATGCCTAAGACTAGTTGCCTAATCCGTCCATTGGGCCATGGAGTCATGCATATGAGAACTTAGATTGACATGAAAATACCTTGGGCTTGACCACAAGACAACTAAAATTACAAAAAACACACAAATAAATAACAACACACACAAGACAAAAGCAAAACACAAAATAAAGACACACTTGTGCTATTAAACACTTACAGAACACAAAGCACAACTAAAAACAAGCTTGTATGTACCTTCATCTTGATCATACTCCCTTTCTAGATCAAAATGGGAGTATCAATAATCTCCCTCATTGTATGAATGAGGATTCCATGTATTCTTCCTTTTGGGTGTGATGATAAATTACTCACATTTTCTCTTTGTTACTTGACTTGTCATGTCACTTAATAAAGTCATCTCAAATGGGTCTCCCAAGTAGTTGAAGTCCTCTTGATTTTGGAAACATATGTCACATTGTTTCCCTCTTATTTCCTTATATAAAACTTGCATATCCATATATAGGATAGCTTGTTGCATGTTCATATCTCCTTGATATATCTCATCTTCTTTCTTGATCATCACACCTTCTTCAAACTCTCCAAGAAGTATTGTATCATGGAAATTTGGAAGTATCACTTGCTTAAATTCCTCTTTGAAGATGGTGGAAGTAGCTTTATGAGTGATTGTAGGATAAATATTCAAATCACCTTCAAGAGGCCCAAGATCATTATCTTGTTGATAATAATCCTTAATACATATCTACTTTCCAACTTCTAGCTTGTCATGGCTTGTGGTCAGTTCTATAGGACTTGCAGGCCCTTTTTGGCTTTCTAATTCATTTCATATGTCTTCAAACATCTTCCATAAGCCATCATATTTTTATTTATTTTCATCATGGAAAGGACCAATGAGATAAAAAAATTATTCTTCAAGATTTAAGATAAGTCACCTTCTCCTTTTCAACACAAGGATCATCACTTTCACAAGGAGTTAGATCTTTCTCATCATTCAGCCAATCTAAAAACTCTATTCTTTCTTCACAATATTCTCCACACAAGTTGACTTGTTACACCATGGTTTCTTCCCTTTTTTGGTTGTTCTCAAGGATAGAGTCCCAAGAAGAGAAATTTTTGGAAATGGAGAAGGAATTTGGGGCATCTTGAGACTACCAAGATGGATTGGTTTCATGGGCTCTCAATTTCTCTTCTAGATTACAAAATAGGCTAAAAACCTCAAGCACCTCATAGGTGTAACTTGACCAATTATCCTCCTCTATAGGTATATACTCCTTTTTGACTTGTTCCAACCCATTCCTTATGCTCATAATACAAACACTAAGAATGACTTGATCACCACTATATCTAGTGTCAAGCTCTATAATGTATTCTTAGTATCTAATAAGAGATTCTTTGAAACTAGAAATAGAGTGACTTAAAGGAGAACCAGTTGGACTAGGTGGAGAACAAGATAGAGAGGACCAATTATTGGCCATATGGGACTCATTACAATCTTAGACAAATATTTTCTCATCTTCAAAGGGAATAGGAAAAGTAGGGCATACTTCTACTTTATGATCTTCATTTGTAAGTAGGAGTATATGAGTGTCTTCCTCATGCACATAATAATTCCCCAAATCAATCTCTTCCATGGATGCATAAGGATCATTCTCATATGTTTTATTACCATACTCATCAAAGAAAAGTTTAGAAATACCTTCAAGAGAAGAGGATGTTTCATCATCAATAAGACCTTCTTCTTCTTCTTCATTAATTACACAATTTTGATTTGAACTTGACTCCAAATATGGTTCAATATGAAACCTTACCAAGGGTTGTGTTCTTATGGTCACCTTCATTCCATACCTTGTTATAAAAGTTAGAAAATTCCAATCGGTATAAATATATCCTCCTATTTTATCTATGAAGTCCCTTGACAAGAAAATAACAAAGTGAGCTAGGATGTCTACCACCACAATATCTTGCATAATGGGGAAACTTGGACAATCATGCAGAAAAACTTTCAACTCTTTAACTAATCCCATTGTTTTGGTTAGAGTTCCATCAAGTTTCAATATACCCTTACTATGTCGTTCATACTTTAACCCCAACTTATCTAAAACCACCTTAGGCATAACTATGGTACTAACCCCACTATCCACAATGCAATTGTGAACCAATTTGTCTCCTATAATGAGTGTGAGGTAGAAAGGTGGAGGATTTTCAAATTTGGTGGAGGGATCTAGAACATGACTCGATGTGTTGGCAAAGGCCACACCATGGTACCTTGGAGCTCGAGGGGTTGCATTAATGTTAGCAAGTTGTTCTTGTAAGAGTTGATTTTGACTAGGCATTTACAAGACTTCTCATAAAGATATGCTAGTATTGGTATTCTTCAAAGAGTTAATAATGTTCAAAGAGGAAGTATTCACCTTTTATTTCATTCTTGAAGGCAAGGAATAATTTTGTACTTGATTCATTGTAGGCTTGATAACCTTGCTTGCATTCTGACTTTAATGAGGAATGTGACTAGGAGGAGATGCTACATTAGGATTCACACTTTGTGGATTTATAAATGCATCACTTCGAGTCACATGTGCTTTGGGAACCTATCCTCAAAATCTCTTTTTGGTTCTTATGTTGGCTAACTGATGTACTTTGATTCAACACATAGTCATCCTCTTTTTGAAAGTTCATGAGACTAGTACCTTGGCTGCTACCTTCTCCATGAGTGTTCACTTACATGAGATGTTCTTTTTCTAATGTAAGGAAAGGAGTGGCTCCTTATTATGCCACTAAATCATGATAAGCTTCTCCATCATCATACCAAAATTGACCTTGAGATTATCCCCAATTATCCATATGTTCTTCTCCTTAAACCAAATTAGTATGGAATTGAATAACATCCCTTGTAGATGGAATAGAATTAAGATTATAAGCATTGGGCTGCCTATTAAAAGATTATTTACCTTTTCCTCTTCCATGTTAGTTGTATTGGGGTGGAGGTCTATATACTTATTAATGATAGTATTGAGGATTGGGTAGACCACTTACATGCAACTAAGATTATTAGAGTTGGGCTTACAAAGAATGAATCATCTCATCCTTATCTATGTCATTATCCACCTTCTTGGGAGTGGTTTTATGTTTGACATTATCATTATGAATTTTTGTTATGCTTGGGGCTTCAACTAAATTATGACACAAGAAGGGCATGAAAACTCTTAGAGTTAATTTCCTAGCTTATATCAAAATATTTTTAGCTTCAATGGCTATCTCATATGCCTCGGGTAAAGTAAACCCTCTCATTAATTGTACCATTACTTCCACAGTAGTGCCAATAGCCTTGAGATAGGTGGGGAATAAAAATCTTGGAGGAGGTCTCATGATAGGTGGTAACCTATGCCATGTTATTTGAAATATTTCATTGAAATATCCCATGGATTCATTAGGACCTTTCTTTATTACATTAAATTATTGGATTAATGAAGAGTGATCACTCTTGTTCTCAAACCTACTCACCAACAATTCCCCAAAGTCATCCCAATTAGTAATGTAACCACCTTTCAAATTTATTTACCAATAAAGTGCCTTACCTTTTAGAGACATGGAAAGTATTCTAATATCTATATTGGCTTGAGTGACATTATGGAAGTTGTAAAATATTTAAATGTCCCTAATGTGCTCAGATGGGGTAATAGGACCCTCTCCATTGAAGCTAGGAATATTTTTGGTAGAATTAGGAGTAGGGTCATATGTAGGAAGGTTAATTAGATTTTGGGTATTGAAGGCTGGGAAAGGATGTTGCCTAGATATATCTTCTACTTCCTCTTGATCTCCTATCTCTTCAACCTCCTCTTCTTCCTCTTAAAAACCTTCTTGTTCAAGATCTCTAAAAGTTAGAAATGGTTCAAAGTGTTGTTCTTCAAGAGGAGTTTCAGGTAGAGGGACTTGATTGAAAACTCTACTACAAGATGATCTAGTGAGGACCATGAAGTAAAATGTTGAAAACTTGATCTACAATCAGATATTTTCACCTTTTGGAGACACCAAATTCTAGATTAGAAACACTTCTTCAATTTTGGGCTTATTAAGACCAACATTCACCTTGACATGTAAATAATTAGGAATAGTTATCCCACTGGGCATGCTAGAACTATTGTCATCAAATTGTGTACCCTATCACACTATATGAATCTCCCTCAATTTGATGTAACATTAAATCATCTCTCAAGTTTATGGGAACTTGTAAGAGACATGAATCTCTAGGATTGAAAGGGTTAGCTCCCTAAATTCTTCTCTAAGTACCTATCACCTAATCTAATGCTTGTTCATGAAAAAAGTTAAGATTTTACATAAAATTAAAACTATACTAGAGAGGTGATCCACCAAGATATATCCCATATACTATCATACTTATACTAAGCAACAATGCTTTTCAGGACCAATTCCATGCATTGAAGGATCCTAACATAGTGTTTCAATATGAAGGTAACATACTTGGGATAATAAAAAAGATACTTGACCTAAGGGAAGTTTTAACCCATAGAGATAACTGCATACTTGAAATATAGCTTAATAAATTCAACACACTTCACATTACCTGTTAATATTAGAAATCTTTCTTAAACGTGAAAGATAAAGGGAGTAAGGATGATACTATCACTTAGCTCCACTATACACCACTCACATACTTAGACAAAATTTTTACAACTTAAAACTATACTTGTATTCAATGTTAAAAATGAAATTTTAATGTCATTTTATTATGGATTCACTATACAAACTTTGGTCTCTTTTACAATGGCCAAAATGGCTCAATTTATAGAACTTTGAGGAAGAGAGATAAAAGAGAAGTTGAGGAGGCACCAAGACATGTGTTGCCAATGTGAATATCAATTAAAAATTCATGGAGAGGTATGGGGTGAGCCATATCATGTTAGGAGTTAAAAATGTCATTCCAAATCATCCAAGACCTACAAATAGTCAAGAAACTCCTTTTCTATGCATATAAAACTACCCCCCATGATTGGCCCTACAAAACTATCCTAAATATACAACTGATCAAGTTTTATGATCAATATAAGTAGGAGGGGTTAATAATAATCCTTCATATGCATTGAGGAGGATCTTGAACCTTATCATTCTGTCCATGCATGATCATACTTGCCAATCTCAAAATAGCCCTTTTCCCTTCACCTTTCACACTTTTCACCTTCAAACTCTACAAACCAAAAATATGATCCATAAAATAATAGAAATTACATGTATAAGGAGTTATCATACCATTAGTTAAAATAAATTAGCCTTAAAATGCTCCCAAAATTAAGATTCACCATTTTATCCAAGTCCTCTTTAGTCAGTTCACTGGACTGGCTGAAATATAAGATAATTAGTAATCATAATTAGGAGTTTATAAACTTGAATCAATGAAAATTAGGACTTATAAAAAGTCTTAAATTTCCTCCAAAAGTCATTTGGTCTCCTGGAAGTTCATCATGCCTACAAAACACCAAAAGTGGTCAAAATAAGCCCTATTTTACCCTATTCCATATAGGTTCGTATATAAAAATTGCATTGAGGGGTGCGTTGGAGATTATTCTAAATGTTATAAAAGTTTCATGGAATTTTCATTCCATCTTAATTCTTAATTATCAATTTCTCCTAAATCCAGTCCTTGAGAAGGGTTTGCAAGGGTTTTAAAGTGATTTTCATTCTTAGCATTTGTTCATAGCCATGACATGTTGGAATTTTGATAAAATTCCACTTATTAATCCTCAACAATATCCTTCAACTTACTTTAATGGTTCAAGGTCCCATGCAAAGCTTGGTGGAATTTCTAAGCACTTAAAGTTGGCATTCAAGTTCATGTTTTGCTTCCTGGTGGGGTCTGAATGCTTCCTAAGCCAAAAATGGCTTCTTTGAGACTTTTGTTGTAAAAAAGGGTTGGAAAATCCATATATATATAACCTAAAACATCCTCTTAATCATTAAAATGGATTTATAAAAGCTTGAAATGGAAATTGACCCCTATTTGGTTTTAGGTCTAGACCATACTAATAGGTCTGCCTACATCTTTAAGCTCATATTGACCCTCCCATGGTTCCCTTTGAAATGTGATGGCTTGAAAACACTTAAAATACATCTATAAACATTAATTTATCACATGGAAATCTTATATTATGTTGAAAATGTATATGACCTCCAAAGTGGCTTCTAGCCATAAGGCTTTCATTCACACTTGACTATAACCCTTATTGTGTAGGGTGATCTATTTTATTTTAAGCCTTATCCAAAAGTTTCTTTTGTTCCTCTATGTTTGCCCCATATATTAAAACCTTATAGAACCAATTGGTCTCTATTTCACCATTCTTCACTTTTCCCCAAAACTACCATTCTTGTGCATGAAGGGACTGCCCCTACTTTGAGACAAAATATAGAGTATTAGGCCTATTTGTTTAGGAAAAGTGAGTATTTTAAAAAAAATTCACGAGGTCATCATGACAAATTGTATGAAATGGTTTCATTTTATTCCATGGTTAGAGGGTATAACCATCCCAGCTTCTTTAAAAAAAGGGGTAAAAAACCTAATTTTTTTACATGTTCTTATCCAAACCTATTTGATGCATCCAAGTTGTTTATGAATGTTAATTACCATAATTTCATGATTTTTGAACATATATATCCAATCAAAACCTCTCTCCTAAGTGGAATCCCCAAACTCACCTCTTGAAATAAGGCTTTCCCCACCCTACATGTACAGATTGAGTCCATTTTGCTATGAAGAAAGGGCCTTAGGTGGATTGAGGATGTCTTGGAAATATAATTTCCTTATTTTTATCATGTGGGATCCACATTATATTATTTTAAACTCTTTATTCCTTTCTTGATCACCAAACTCTCATCATGTCCCTCTCTTGCTTATGGCTCTATCTAACTGTGATAGTGACTAGGGGTACTGCTTTGTTACCTTTCTTTGGAGGATGTAATCAAGGTTTAAAACATTATATAGAATATTTTGACTTACCTTCATATTCAAATGTGATTAATTATTCTTATTTAACATCTTGACACTTTTAGGCCTTCCAATTGTTCATTGTCCTCTTGGACTGAGACAGTCCTAGATCTCTGCCTGTAGGTGATTTAGGGTGATAATGGCATGAATTTGGTATTTATTGATGCTTTTAAAACCTCATTTAGATTCACCAAGTCATTATATTTTATATTATAACCTTCTCCATATTAAGAGTGCTTTAAGACTCCTCTAAATGCCATAATCCTCATTCACTATCTGTTTAGCTATAGGTGGCTATTTTTTCATTCGTTTTAGGCCTATAGATGTCTTCTAGGTCAAGATGGACTTGATCATGTTTCCTATAATGGTATGTATGTATTTTTTTAATTAAAAATATTATATTTCCTCATCTCATTCATGATAAGGCCTATTTCACAAACTTTCACCTTTTTTCCTATAGATGATTCCTCACAGTCCAATGTATGGACAGAGGAGTATGCATTAGAGTTTAAGACATTGGATTCACCTTCTCTCATGTCCTATTATATTTAAAGCATCATTTTATCCATTAAAATAATTCAAATCGATATCATATCCTAGGACACCAAAATGGGATGCAAGGTTAAGTTTTGATCAATATCTTATATATAACACTACCTTGTTTTACTAGTTTTCATCCATTTTTAGGCTTTACAAAATCAAATCTCCATCCATCCTTTGATTCTCAAATTTTGCCTAGTTGTTATATTTAGATAGGGATACCAATTTTTCCAAATTTAAATCTTGGATCACCTTGAAATTAAATTTGGTGAGGTCCTAAAAAAACTTCAAGGCCTCTATTTGCCATTTTTAGGGACAGAGAACCCAATATGGCTTGATCATTATACAACTTCCCATTTGAAGCTTTGAAACTTTTCTTGTAAACTTAGGATGATAAATAGGTCTATCTAGGCCTTCCCATAACAACTAATCTCAAATTTAATTGACCAATCTATTGAAACACCTCTAGAAGTCATGTCTATGGCATCAATTGTAGATGATCATTTCTTCTATACAGGTAGAATTGGGCCTATTCTCCAAATATGAAATTTTATAGCACCTAAATGCCTCCATAAAACATTTAAATGTACATTTGTGGTCCCAAAAGGTTAAATTGACCATGTAAAACCTTAAAACTTGCGTTTATGACATCAACATGCTCCTAGAGGTAGAGTTTTTTTACTGTGACATACAAAGAAATCATAAAATGGAAAGAAACATGCAAGGAATGACTTCAAAACATATCAATAATAATTTTCAACACTTTAATTCTTGAGATACATTAGGATCACTTCCAAAAAAACATCAAAACATCAAATCCAATGTGAGGGAAACATTTCAAAGTAATTGGGATGACTGTGAATGCAAACTAGAAATTTTGCAAGCCTAGAAGAGGATTCCTTAAACAATTAAAATATAAGAAACAATAATAAGAATGGAAATACCTTGAAAATCATGTATAGACACCTAAAACACACAAATCCATCAATCCAAAACAAGAAACTTTGAGATAAGCTCAAATAGTGACCCCCTCATGGTTGAACATACATAAAAAGTTCCCTGGGATCAAACTAATTACTCATAAAGTATGATGCACCAAATCTCAAGTTCTTGTTATGAAAATGAACTATACTCAAATTAATATCCACCTCTACAATTACTTCTCCCAATTCCACCTATACAGCCCATGCTAAGTGCATGATGATGCTCTTTCTTTACTTACTAAGTTAAAATAGAGGAAAACAAGTTGTAGATGAAACCTTTTGCATTATTATTTTAAAAAAAGTATTGAAATGGATGATGGGAGGTGAAGAGTTACTTTTCCCATGTTTTTGGCTAATGATATACTTGATAAGTTCATACAAGTGCCCAAAAGCTCCTTTTTTTTAAGTAAAAATTCCATCCAATAAATATAAATGCTTCTTATCTAGCTAATAATTATTATTGACTTGATCCTGACATGATCCACATTGAAACTCACCTTGGTTTCAAATTTACTTGCATGAGAATCCATACAAGTCATTAAATTGGGTAAAATATAACCAAAACTCCCCTTTTTCCACATGAGACATAACCTATGACTAATTTATTACTTGTAAACATATTAAAATATGTCAAGGACCAAATTATGATATTTTCAACGTAATTTGATGCTTTGACTACCTTTGACTTTAGTTGACTAGCCTAGAACAAAGAGGGTGGACTTCAACAAAGACTAGGAAGGCGATGGGTAAGATAATAGATCAACATGACACCCTATAAGACACATGTGAATCTTATTAAAATTTTAAAATAGTAGGGGTTAACCAAAATTTGACTTGGGGTCAAATTTGGTTAATAATACCTTGTTGAGAAGCATGACCCTTAATATTTGATTTTTCCTAAGGACATTCTCAATTAAAATGGTCACCTCCACAAATTAAGTAACCTCTAATTGGTCCTTTCTTCTTATTCTATTGGTTTCCCTTGAAACCACCCCTGAAACCATTACCAAGATTATTTTCTACTTAACCACTATTAAACATGACATTTTGATTCTTGAACTGACCCTTGGAATCTCCACTTCTCTGCTTCCATTTCTTCTTATTTAAATTTGGTTTAGAACTTCCATATTTATTTTTAATCTTATCTCTAACTTGGGAAAGAGATTTAATTTTTTTTCTTACTTGATAACCTTCTTGAACACTTGATCCATGGTATATGGACCATGTACATCTACTTCACACCTAATTTTGGGTTTTAATCCCATGATAAATTTCCTAATTCTAAATCTCTCATCTACCTGATACTGAGGTACATACTTAATAATCTTGGTGAATTTCTCCCAATATTCATTCACTAAAAAATGCCCTTGCTTAAAATTCTAAAAATATGTAATCTTTTGTTAGAAGTACAACTATGGAAGCCATTATAACCTAAACAATGTCACAAAATATTCCCATGTGGTGGTGCTTGAGTCAATGTTCATTTTGAGCATCTTATTTGCCCACCAAGTTGTTGCTTCAATATCAAGTTGATAATCTCCCTAGACTACTTTTGTGACTTCATAATAATTTAGAATCTCAAAATACTTCTCCATTTTTGTTAGCCATACTTCAAGTCCATCCCCCAAAATAATTCCATCAAACTTGCATGGATTCTTCTTTTTCATGTCATGTGCCAACTTTATAGCTACTTGAGCTCTCATATCCTATGTTACTTCTTCATGCCTCTATTATTTAAGATGTTCTTAGTCATCAAAATTTTCTTCAAGTTCCTCCTAAGCATTTTCCTCTTTATGACCATACACTTCCTATTCTAGGTCCATGATTTAGTCCCTAGTCTCTTACATGGTTATGAGGATTTGGTCCAAATTTACAACTTGTTCATTGGAAAACTAATTTGGATCAATATGGGGTTTGGTATTCAAAGTACCCTCACCTCCTCATCTATCATGCACAATTTTCTTCCTCATTATCATGAGAATAAGTTTTCATTAGCAGACACATTAAGTCCTAAATTTTGAGCCTTAATTCTGATAACACAATGTAACAACCCCACTAGTTTTTATTGGATTATATATTTTTTTTATAAATTAATTACACATATTCATCATTTAGATTTCACCATGAGAAACCTAGTTAGTGATCTTTAACTAACTATATTAATTTAATTAACCAAAAGGTTTATAGCTAATCCACTTATATGAGGATCACCATGACCATATATTTCAATCATGAACAATACTGAAACAATAATAAATACTACATCTAGTCATAAATGAAATAGTATAAATTTAGCCATGACTAACACATCATTACAACCACTATTATAGAAGTATAATGTATAAAATTTATAGTTTTTAGTAATACATAATAATATTTCAAATGATAAAACATGATACAAATATCCACATAGTAGAGTCTTCACAACTCAAATATCAATCTATAATATCAATCTTAGTCCATAGTATATTACTCCAAGTAGGAAGGAAAACATCA
The DNA here is from genome assembly GCA_037957365.1 of Torreya grandis. NCBI lineage: Eukaryota > Viridiplantae > Streptophyta > Pinopsida > Cupressales > Taxaceae > Torreya > Torreya grandis. Next base: position 846,514 of record JARHVA010003085.1, read on the forward strand.
TCCAAGCACTTTTCCACACCAACCATAGACCATAGATCCCTTAAATTATCTCCCAAACAAGGGGATGGACCTCCCTTCATGGATGGGTAGATAATGATGGTGTGAGAATCCAAAGTAACAAACCAAAATCCATGTGTTGAAGATATCTAATACATAATATGTACCATAAATAAATCTATTATAATATGATATGACACAAATATAAAAGCTATATCAACATATGAAATGACAATATTTAATCAAAACATTACTTTATCCAAAGTTTTCAATAACTAATGATCTCTAGGATCAGTCAATTTCATACACACCACTCAATCAGATTATACATCATCTTACATTAATGATACTAAATAATAAAGTGGAATCTATCTATTGCTTATTTAGGGTCATGAATTCAAGATTTGGTAAAAAAATATAATAATATAAAAACTAATAGATTCATTCAAAATATTTCCCTTTAGATAATAAAATTTATTCTAAGTACATAAATATCATGTACATTCATTTAGTCTATCAAATGAAATGCAATTAATCCATAACATCTAATTTATTATAAATAATAAACAAAATCTAAAAACAATCCTCAATATAACATATCATCCAGGTAATGACTATATATACATTGTTAGTTACCCATCTCACAAGTAACTTATAATGTTATTTCATCTTGAAATAATCAGTATAACCTAGGTCTATATAATTTTTCATATTCCACATATAAAACAAAATCCAATCCAAACATATTATTATGTTTTATATTTAAACTCACAAATACATTATTTTAATGCTTTATACAAAAACATTAAAATATAATATAACAAAAATCTATTTACACACCAAATTGTAATAATGTTTTTAAGAACTACATTATTGTGCATATATATATATATATATATATATATATATATATATATATATATATATATATATAAATGGTAAAACTAATTTAGATTTATGACATGGCCCACAACTATATATTTTACCATGTGTGTGTGTGTGTGTATAAATATTTGAATACCATTACAATACTATTAAAATACCATTTTTTATATAGCATACTCCTAAGATGACATCCAGTATCAAATATCTTAGAGTATTTAGTATACTCAATGTATATATCCATCTAATAAAATATCCCCATAACCCTTTTAGTAATTGGATAAATCTAGATACTTTTATTTCACTCACACAGATTTTCATAAACACACATTCATTATTTTATACCAATTTATTTTATCTAAATTTAATCTTTATTATTCAAATTAAATGATTCAAATTAACATATAAGTTATATGCATATGACCAAACACATACGCACAGCTAATTATTCCCAATTTGGGAATTCCATTAAACTAACTTGGAACTAATCACACAATCTTCAACAAGTAAATTATTTACATAAAATCATATACTAGTCTTTCACTAACTATAATAGATTTAATTCAACATATATCAATTCAAACATATATAGTAATACATAGTCACAACCAAACAGTTAGATATAAATTCACATGTATTAAATATATTGACATTTTTAACTTTACCATAGTTTCATTATCCCCTTGTGTATCTATCTAAGCATATAGTCAGGTTTACAAAAAATAGGTTATGCACTTCACCTTCCCATTCCCAACTTATATTTCTACGTCTTCAACCATTTTTTTCCAATTCCATAAATAAATATGTATGCAAGTTATGGGAGTCATAAAAAGGTTTACATTGAAAACTATGACCTGAGTTTAGTATATTTTTTTTTTTCAAAACCGATACATGGAATCCCATTCAAAAATAAAACTTTGAGTTCTTTTATTGTATAACCCTATACATGCAATTTGTTTCAAAAACCCATGACTTCCAAAATACCTCTGTGTCTGTGTGTGTGTGTGTGTGTGTGTGTACACACACACACACATATATCTATGTATGTATATGTATCCTTTAGATTTAATTAAAATATTTGTGTGTATACTACATAGTCTATTCTATATATAGAACCCTTATTTTCATACCAAATAAAATCTAAATAGGTTTACATAGTCAAAACCATATACTGTTCAATGTTTTTCCATATATCTAAGTACTTTAATGAATATATAACAAATTGGTTCGAAACAACTAGCTTGAGCCATATTATATATGCCCATTAAAAATAATCTTCTAAGACTGAACAATAATATTCAAATTGAAAGAGAAATTTAGGATAGATATTCTTATAAGCCTAAAATAACTATGGCTAAAATCTATAGCTCTACCTCAATCCCCTCATGTTACCCTGGGTTGGATGTAGAGTTTTGTGGAGGTCGAGCCTTCCATAGGACCCTATAAATAACCCTTCTAATTTTCTATATATTTCAATAAAATTAAAAAATAGAAACCATAACAATTGAAAAACCCATTAAATATTTAACACACATAGGAATTTAATTACAAAACCTACCTATCAAATTATGAATGCCAAAGAATCCAGAATTTTCCTTATTCCTTCACTCTTTCACCCTTCTTCTCCTTCTATCTCCTACACTCTATATGCTATGTGTCATCTTATTCACGTCCCCCACTCTCTTATATTTATTATTTCCCATTAACTTACTCTCCACCACCTTCTCCTCAATTAACAATATATTTAACTAACTCAAAAAACTGCATGCCCAAATATCATAATTCATTGTTTGATACAGTTTTCAACCATGCAGATGCATCAAACTCTTTGATTTTCATAAAATGATGTTTATCCCAAGTCAACAAGTAGTTTGTAACCCTAATCATATCAAAAATTATTTTAAACTCAATAAAATTATCATTTTATATCCTTCATAAAATATGCAAACATTGACTTGAAATTATTCCCTCATCGACTTCACAAACTAACCAAACAATCAGATAAACCACAAGTCATAATCTTCACACTATACCATTCAATTACTATAGACTTAGTTGATATTAAATTTCCATAAAGTTGACTACTCATTTATATAGTATGGTTAATACTAATATGTATTCAAAGACTATAGTTTATGTTACCATGTCATCACAGACAAACACTTTGCAAATGTAATGATTCCTTAAATCATTTAACAATTATTATAAATGTCTAATGTATTATGGATATCAAGAACTCGATCAATATTTAATCAAATACAATGACTTTTTTAAAAATGTTATTTATATCTTTCGACATTAGGATATGCACATATATATTGTAATAATAATCTTTATTTATTATTACCTAGATCTTATATATCCACTAACAACAATGGAATCCATATGTAATTATTAATGCATACATAACATCAAAACATTATACTATGAAACCATATCTAATAAGGTGGTAAGGTAATTAAAACATAAATAAATTCACTTATTTAGTCAAATAATTACATCAAACAAGATAAGCTATGTATGATCACTAAATTACCAAGATCACTCAAACAAATCAACATGATCATTAATAACAACTAGATTAGTGAAAACATAAAATATTTCAGAAGTCATTCAAATGAAAAACAAATCATACTATAACTATCTATCAAAAAACTAATCTCACAAATATGAAATACAAATGTGGTGTGTGTAAGGGTTTCCAAATTCATTCTCTATCATCCCCCAATGTCTTCATCTAAACCACCATCTCTGATGATGTTTTCCCTCTATCACACTTTGAGGGATGAATTTATCTTACATCCATCTCACAACAATGAAGTTAATTATCCCAAAACATCATTATATCCATAAAATAATGTTGTATAACTAACAAGTTGTATAGTTAACAAACATGATCACAATATATAATATAAAATTTTTGGTAACTTATATCAAACTAATAATGTAAATTAAGAAACACATAACTATCTGATAATCAACATATGTCATAAAGCTTAAGAGTTTAAAGGAACTAGTTGAAAACTACAAGCAATGTGCTGGGAAATATCAATAACTTAATGTTGTAAATTAGATAAGGGTATTGGTAATTATTTGTAATTTTTTATATCAAATTATAAGATGGGACTTGGTTGTAAATAAGGGGAAATTTTTAGGAATTAGGAATAATTTGATGTGGATTTGGGAGTACCTATGGTGGAGTGGTAGCTTGTATAAATGGATCAACAAGAGATCTTTATTTAGGAACCATAAAGGGATCCACATTTGATGGGAGATTATCCATAGGATCTAATTATTTTTTCTCAACAGGAAGGTGTGGATTCATTGGTGGATGATTATTCAAAGAAGTAATTAGAGTAGCATCCATAAAGGACATAAGTTTTCTATCCTAATGTAGTTATGCGATGATAGGTTATATTTTTAGGATGGAATATATAAGTTGTACCTTTACTTTTCTTCATGATTTTTTAACTTAACTATATATTCATAGAAGGGTCTATCCATGAGTGGAATTTGACTCATAAGATATCTCTTCTATTTGGACATGAATACGTACCTCCTTTGTTCTAAATGGTACCTCATCATACACATGTTGATATAGTTCCTTTTCTTATTTTTTATTATCTTTGAAGGACCCGAATGGATCATAAAACCATTTCCCTTAGAATTAATGTTATATATATAACCATTCATTGTACATCTAAGCATTTTGGGATCGATGGTTCTTGTATTAAATTTGAATTGAAATTATATAAACATATGCAACACTTGGTTTTAACAATTTAAAGTGGATTTGTGAATTTGATAAAAAGATGTGAAGTTTTAGACACCCATTTTGGAAAAAGTACACATATTTATAGCTAAGAATTATAAATCTAGGGATGTGATCTCTTATGGACCTCTTCAGTTCTATCTTATTTTGCTTGATTTACCTATTATATGGGCATGTATGTTATGTTATTTATTTTCATGAAATGTATTCCAAGGATACATAACTATTATTTCTTATTTTATGTGCATTTTATCCTTTGGACACTTACATCTGCTGAGGACACTAATGTTGATGTTAGTGTCCAACTATGACAAAACTATCTAGGCTTATTTTTTTTATACTTTTCCATATCTTCCACTTTTATAAGCATTTTTTTATCTCTCTTTGACCATCCTATTATCATATTTTAATGTGTCACTAGGTTATAATTTAAAATCAAAAGGTTCCTATACATACAAAGGTTATATTCTAATTAATACACCTAAATTTTGATTTGGCAACTACATAATTAGAAATTATTATTTATTTCAAACTATAAAATTACACTACAACATTGAATCAAATATATGAAGCATTCAAAAGGTTAAATATACTAATGAATTAATTTTACCAAGGTTTACTATGAGAAAAAACATATAGTCTCACTATTATAATTTCACACACATGAATAGGAGTGAGAATTACATTTGAGTCTGAAGCCCTTTTTGGAGTATTGGCTATGTAGGAAACACTTAGAAACAAACATGTTATTAGGGATAAATTGACTTAATTTAATAATCCATCTTCACCAAGTTATAGGAGGTACAATGAAAATGAACTAGGGTCTTGATTATTATCTATATCATGCACATAAGAAAACACATCTAGTGATGTAAAATAATTACATAGGTGACAACACAGACTTGATGTATATTTTGAGCCATTATTCTACATATATTTGATTAGACACCTATGTTAGAAGTAGACACTAGCATTAATTTTAATATCCCTGATCAACACAACTTTTGGTAGATAAAAACAATTAGAATATAAAATAAATAGGGTTACTATATTTAGGACAGCCCTATGATAATTCCTGATCATTGTCATATTTCAAAATAGAATATCAAATAATATATTCTCCCTTTTATCCCTTAGTTGTTTTATACTTTACATATTTATTACTAATGCTTAATGAATTATATTATCAAATTATTATATTACATTGCTAACATCTAAATATTACAACATTGCATTCAAACAAATTTATTACTTGTATGTTTCCCTTGTGAATCTAAAAATCATAAAACATTTAGTGAACCCATCCTCTATTTGTTGAACCAAAACCCTAGTTTGCATATTATGGTTTTCACCTTATTCAAAAGTTCATTTTATATTTCTTTATTTTATTTTTAGATATGATTTATCTCTAACTTATATGGGCTTAGCTTAGTAATGCTTAGTTACATTATTGCTTAGGCCCTAGTGGTTTTGTGTTTCATAGTTGTCTTGAACATTGTAAACCTTATGGCATCACTAGTATAATACCATGCATATAATCTCCATTATGATCATTACCTTAATCCACCTAATGATAAATATATCTCATATGAAGACCTATAAGAACAAATAAATTTGGATAAATCCTCTTTTGCTTATATCTATGACAATGAAAAAATAATGATGTAAATGCAAATGTAAATGACCAAGGTAGTGATTATGATATTTATACTTTTGGGTATGACTGTGATGACATCTCTCTTGGATATGAAATTTTTCTTATTCTTTTATTTTATGATTATAAATGGTTAATATACACATAAACTAGTAGCATTCTTAATGTTGAATATCAAAATATTACATGCATACATTCTTTAGTTACTTCACAAAGTGAGTGTATTTGATCCCCTTCTAATAACACAAACATCAAAGACATTGCATGTTCCTCCCCTATATATCATGATGCAAATATTGATGAACTCAAGTGTGTCTCTTTTGCTCAAAATAACATTAATGTTGAAAATTATTTTCCCTATTTAGATGGTTCAAATTAAAATAGACAAACTTGTTCTTCCCCTTTAATTTATGATGAGAAAAATGCATGTCCTATGTCTCCCATTATATTTCTTGATGAAAAAATGAGGGTGAATATAAAAATCATAAATAAGTACTATAAAACATACATTATTTGAGGACACAAATAAGATCCCAAGTATATTTCATGTATCATTTTCAACGATCAAGTCATGTAAGACAAAGAGAATCAAAACTAGAATTGAATCTTATCTCCCTCCTTTAGAAAGTAAAACCAAAAGTGAACATTGTATTCTTACTTCTCATAATGTTACAAATGAATTAGAAAATGTTTATTACCTTCCCTCCTTTTAAATATCCAATATGATAGAGCAAATGAGTACAAGTGAAAATCCCCCACCTGCATTCCTATTTAATGTCAAGAGATTTTTAACAATAATAATACCAACATCCATGAAATATAACATGATATACTCACCTATTCAACCATGGATACCCATTTTCAATAGGAAATAAATGTTAAGGTGTCGAGCTAAAAGCTTCACCAGATGAGCGGATGCTGAAGTTGCTAGATTTACACAGTCACCGATGATGGCAAGGAGTCGACCAGTAGCTGCCGACATCGATTATGGATCAGCTGACATTGGTCATGTGCAGATAGATAGGGACTAACGTCGGTTACCTTTGTGTCCAGAAAGTCTATTTTCATGGATGAAAGGATTGTTTGCATGATTAGATTAACTATTGGTATTGAGTCTGTGTTTCTATTTTTGGTAGGACTAATTTGAACCCTTGATTAAGAGGTATATCTAACAGTGGAGAATGCATGCTCATGATCCCTAATTATTTATAATACGGATAAATCTTCATAGCTTGTGTAGATGTAGAACAGTACAAGACATTTATTTTATATGTGTATCAATCTAGGTTGTTGGAATTGATTGTAATTGAGAGAGAAAACTCTTGAGGGAAAGAGATATGTACATCTGAGAGGTGTGAGAAGAAAGTGTGATTTTCTTCATTGTATTTCCTTTTGGAAGATTTTAATACAAGTTTTTAGGGTGGTTTCTTGTATCTCTTATTCTTTGTTGTTTCTGATTCTAGTTACTTATCATTCTGGTTTAATTTCGTGTTTAGTTGCTTACATAATAGTAATCAAGTTTGTTGGTTGATCCCCAACAAGTGGTATCAGAGCTTAGGTTGACTAATAGGTGTTTCAAATCTAGTTAGTGTTTATTGATTACAGGCCACTCACAGGGGTTTCTGTTTGAGTGGGAGAAGCAATGGCAGAAGAAAGTAAACTGAGAATGGAGAAGTTTAATGGCAAGAATTACCAATTATGGAGAATGCAGATAGAAGATTATCTATATCAGAAAGATCTATACTTACTGTTAGGTGGGGTTTCAAAGAAGCCCACAGACATGGAAGATGAGGAATAGGAAGTTCTTGATAGAAAGGCTCTTGGATCTATAAGATTGAGTTTGGCATCTACTGTGATATCTAATTTATCACAGGCAAAGTCAATGGTAGAGTTAATGACTACTTTAGCAAATTTATATGAAAAACCCTCAGCTTCAAATAAGGTATATCTTATGAAGTAGTTATTTAATTTGCAAATGTAAGAAGGTGGATATGTATCTAATCATCTAAATGATTTCCATGGAATTATAAATCAATTAAATTCAATCAAAATAGTTTTTGATGATAAAATTAAAGATCTATTAATTTTATGCTCTTTACCTAAAAGCTGGCATAGCATGGTAATGGCAGTTAGTAATGCTACATCTGCTTTAAATATTTTAAAAGTAGATGATTTTGTTAGTGTAATCTTGAATGAAGAAATTTGTAAGAAAAGCACAGAGGAAACATCAGGCAATGCTTTAAGTTTTGAAAGTAGGGGAAGGCAAAAAGAGAAGAGAAAGCGTGGGAGATCAAGGTCTAAGTCAAATATGAGAGGTAGATCCAAATCCAAAAATGGTAGGAAGATAACCTACTAGAAATGTGGAAAGATAGGGCATGCAAGGAAAGATTGCTGGTCAAAACCTAAAGAAGACAATCAGCATGAAGATAAAGAAGTAAAAGTTACAGGTATTGTTGCACAAGATGCTCTTATTTTCTCTTTGCATAATAATATAGAATCTTGGGTTTTAGATTCTGGTGCCTCTTTCCATGCAACCCCAAATAGAGAATATTTTAGTGACTATGTCCATGGAGATTTTGGAATAGTTTATTTAGGGGATGATGAGCCTTGTAAAATTATTGGCAAAGGAAAAGTGCAGCTAAAAATGTAGAATGACAACACATGGGTGTTGAGAGATGTCATGCATGTTCCCATCCTAAAGAGGAATCTGATTTCTACAAGAAAGTTGGGGGATGAGAGTTGCATAGTAACTCTCATAACTAAATCTTGGAAGGTTTTCAAGGGTGCACTTATATTAGCCAGAGGTAAGAGAGTAGGTACTCTCTATTTATGTAATTATATTACTGATAATTCTCCTTCTGTATTATCTACTTCAGATGTAGATGTAAATTTGTGGCACTAGAGGCTTGGCCACATGAGTGAGAAGGGAATGACTATTCTTAAGTCAAAATGTAAGCTTTTAGATTTGAAAAGCATATATCTAGATTTTTGTGAGCATTGTATTGTTGGGAAACATAAGAGAGTGAGTTTTCTTAAGACTGGATCAACAAAGAAGAAGCACAAGTTAGAGCTTGTTCACACAGATGTGTGGGGACCAGCTCAAGTTGCTTTTATTGGAGGATCATAGTATTATGTTTTCTTCATTGATGATGCTACAAGAAAGGTATGGGTTTATTGCATAAAGAAGAAATATGATGTTTTTGACACTTTTAAGATGTGGAAAGCTTTAGTTGAGAATGAAATAGGTAGGAGATTGAAGTGCCTTAGATCTGACAATGGTGGTGAGTTCTACAGCTATAAGTTCAACTGGTATTGTTATATGAATGGAATACATAGGGATGGTTCTAAGGACACCTCAGTAAAATGGAGTTGCTAAAAGGATGAACAGAATAATATTGGAGTGTGCACGGTGTATGAGGTTGCATGCTAGTTTGCCCTTACAATTTTGGGTAGAAGCTATAGATACTGTAGTTTACCTGATTAATAAAGGACCCTCTACAACTCTAGATGGTGGAATTCTAGAAGAGGCATGGACAGGTAAAAAGGTAGATCTTTCATTTCTTAGAGTTTTTGGTTTTGAAGCTTTTGTGCACATTGATAAAGAAAATAGAAAGAAGCTAGATGCTAAGTCTATGAGGTGCACTTTTATTGGTTATGGCTCTAGAGATTTTGGATTCTAATTTTGGAATCTAGGAACTAACAAAATAATTAGGAGCCATGATGTTGTTTTCATTGAGAAGGTGATGTACAGTGATCAACTCAAGAAGCTGAATCAATCTGAGTAGAGTAATGTTGAATTAGACGAGGTGACGATCCAAAATAAGCTCACGAGAAAGAATAATCACAGATAAGAAAACACAAAGACCAACGTCGATCAGGTAGGAACCAATGTTAGCAATATAGGAACTGATGTCAATTAGATAGTGACTGACATCGGTCAAGAAGGAACCGATGTTGGTCATGTGGAACTGACATCGGTCAGTTATAGGCCTGGAGGTGACTGAGGTTGGTCACTATCAAGGAATTTGGGTAGACAGTGTGTTGTGAATGAGCCTCAGATGCCCATTAGGAGGTCAAAAAGGGTAAGTAAACCTCCAATTTGATATTCCCCTTCATTATTCTATTTATTGCTCACTGATGGTGGAGAACCAGAGAGTTTTGATGAAGCAATACAGGTGGAATCCAGGAATCAGTGGAAGCTAGGCATGAATGAGGAAATTGATTCCTTGAAAGAGAACCAAACATGGGATTTGGTTGAGTTGCCAGCAGGTAAGAGAACACTAAATAACAAATGGGTTTATAGGTTAAAGGAAGGAGAGAATGGATAGATGAGATATAAGGCTATGTTGGTAGTGAAAGGATTTACACAGAAACTAGGTATTGATTTTGGTGAAATTTTTTCTCCTGTAGTAAAAATGACTTCTATTTGGACTGTATTGTATTTAGTTGCTATTGAGGATTTACATCTTGAGTAGCTTGATGTTAAGACAATGTTTCTTCATGGATATTTGGATGAAAAAATATATATGGATCAACCAGAAGGGTTTGAGGTCAAAGGTAAAGAGAAACTTGTGTACAGATTAATGAAAAGCTTATATGGTCTTAAGCAAGCTCATAGACAATGGTATTTGAGATTTGACAGGTTTATGACTGAGTATGGCTATAGTAGATGTCAATCTAACCATTGTGTGTATTTTAAGAGATTGGATAATGGTAGATATATTATTATGTTGTTGTATGTAGATGATATGCTGGTTACAGGATCACACATGCAGGATATCTCTGAGCTTAAGGTGAAATTAGCTCACACATTTACCATGAAGGATTTGGGAGTAGCAAATAAAATCCTTGGCATGTGTATTAAGAGAGATAGGAAAAATCATAGGTTGATTTTGTCTCAAGAGGATTATGTGAACAAGGTGTTCAAACGGTTCAATATGCAGGATACAAAATCGGTAAGCACACCTATGGCTAGATAATTCAAGTTGAGTAAAGAACAGTGTCCTAATTCACATGATGAGGTAGAGTACATGAATAAAGTTCCATATGCTTTCATAGTTGGGAGCTTAATGTATGCAATGGTATGTACTAGATCGGATATTGCCCAAGCAGTGGGAGTTGTCAGTAAGTATATGGCCAATCCAGGGAAGGAGCACTAGAAAGTAGTTCAGTGAATTCTTAGATATCTGAGAGGGACCAGCAGTAGGCATTTATGTTATGGAGGGTCAAACACTTCTCTACATGGTTATGTAGATTTGGATACGGTAGGTGACTTGGATGGCAAGAGAAGCACCATAGGATATGTGTTCACTATTGGTGGAATGGCAGTTAGCTAGATTTCAAAGTTGCAGAAGGTTGTTGCCTTGTCTACTATAGAGGCAGAATACATTACAGTTACAGAGGCTAGCAAAGAGATGATTTGGATGACACGGTTCATGAAAGAGTTGGGAAAGGAGTAAGAGAGTTTTAGATTATATAGTGATAGTCAAAGTGCAATTCATTTGGCTAAGAATTCAGCCTTTCATTCTAGAACCAAACATATACAGCTTAGGTACCACTTCATTAGACAGGTATTGGAGGATGGTGAGTTGAAGCTAGAGAAGATCCATACAAATAAGAACCTTGCTGATATGTTAACCAAGCTGATAACAAAGGAGAAGTTGAATCTTCATTCAACTTTTGTTGGTCTTCAAGATTAAGCTTGAAGATGGAGAAGTTAGAAGATGTTACTGTACAGGTACTGGTGCAGCTATTTATCTCCAAGTGGGAGATTGTTAAGGTGTGGAGCTAAAAGCTTCACTAAATGAGTGGATGTTGAAGTTTCTAGATTTACACAATCACCGACGATGGCAAGGAGTCAACCAATAGATGTCAATGTCAGTTATGGATCGGCTGATGTCGGTTACCTGTGCGTCCAAAAAGTCTATTTTCGTGGGTGAATAGATTGTTTGCATGATTAGATTAACTGTTGGTATTGAGTCTATGTTTCTATTTTTGGTAGGACTGATTTGAACCCTTGATTAAAAGGTATATCTAATGATGGAGAATGCATGCTCATGATCCCTAATTCTTTATAATAGGGATAAATCTTCATAGCTTGTGTAGATGTAGAACAATACAAGACATTTATTGTATATGTGTATCAATCTAGGTTGTTAGAATTGATTGTAATTGAGAGAGAGAACTCTTGAGGGAAAGATATCTATACATCTGAGAGGTGTGAGAAGAAAGTTTGATTTTCTTCATTGTATTTCCTTCTGGAAGAGTTTAATACAAGTTTTTAGGGTGGTTTCTTGTATCTCTTATTCTTTGATGTTTTTGATTCTAGTTACTTATCATTCTGGTTTAATACCATGTTTAGTTACTTACATAATAGTAATCAATTTTTTTGGTTGATCCCCAACAATAAAAACATATGATCATTCAGCCCTTGATAGTGAAAAAGATTCAATTATTCTTGTGTTCCACGTATATGGTAATTTATAACCACTATCAAAAATTTCAACTTATTCTTATGATATATCATTATTTAAACCTTTTAGGACTTAGTGAGTGTAAATCCCATGTTTTTAATGTTATGATTATGATAATACTATGGAATGAAAACTAGAAATAACTGATTTAACAAATCTTTCCCAAAATATTAAGTATGGGGAGAAATAATACTTATCTAGAATAAAATATCCCTTTTTGCATATCAAGGAGCTAAAATAGACTAGAGAAATAGGGAAACACCCTATTTTATGTGAATATGGTTGTAATATAGTCTTGGATAGTAGCTTTAATGTCTAATGATGTCACTAGTGTCCTTCTTGTAAGAACTATCTAGAAATTTTAAGGAAGCTACAAGTTGTTCTAGGGGCCCTATAGGTGGTTCTATTTCATCTGATATCTTGCCTATCTCACTATTTTAGTTGAATCTCTTCTAAAACCCTAATGGGTACCTATAAACATAAAAAAATGGATCAAATGAAAAAATAAAATGAAAAACTAGGTTGTGGGATGTTACAATTTCATTGAGTAGAACCCTTGTTATCATGGCCATTACCTACACTAACCCCAATGCTAGGGGTCTTAGATCTCATTTATTTCTCCATCAGGGAATGTGCATAATCAACTTGCATGGTATTCTAGAATTAATTTCACTTGGGCCCTTCTTTGATCAATCATGCAATGTATATATGTGATAGTTATTTAGTATGCATAATATTGAGCTACAGTATTGAATGATTTTATGTAATTATTTGCCAAAATAGTAAGTGTTAGATTTAAACTACCTTATGATTCTTTTTATATATAAGTATCTTTAATTTGAATATAATACCTTGTTTGTTGGTCAATAAGTTGTAAAATAGGGATTTAAAACATAAGAGAATGATTAAGTTAGGGTTAGGTCTCAAACATAGGAGAAAATGACCTTAAAATACTAGATCCATAACTAGACACTAGCCCCACATGGCACTATTGTCTTAAAAATAATGTTACTATCTTGAGACCTAAAAATAGATCTAAGCCTAAGTAGGATAGTCTAGGGGCCTCTGTGACTAGGATGAGGTGACTTAGGACCATTTGGGGTGCAATAAATAGGTAAAATAAGACAATAAATATCAAAAGACTCAATGACCATGCAAACAAGGATTGTATTCATCACTAAGACCTTCATGTGAAAGAACCAAAAAATACATAGTACTTGTGGTTGCTTTAAAAAAATAGGGTTTTTACATTTGATCCCATTTTATTATAGTAATGTAATGAAGTGAAAGTAATAAATTAAAATAAAAAGAGGAACACATTCCTATACTTACTTGTGTGGATGTGTTATGGACCTATCCCACTTCTTGGCTAGAGCAGTGGATAGGAGTTGGAGAGAAATATGTGAAGATAAATTCCATAGTGTAGAGGTCCTTTGTACTAAATCTTAATGGTGCAATGAATTGTGAGGAAAAAAACCCTATTTTTACCCCACCCTAATATCTATATTGAACCTGAGTATGTAAACTAAATGTGTTGATAAAATAAGGCTTGTATTCACCCACTCTAATATCTGAACTTGATTTAGGTATGTAAACTTAATGTGTGGATAAAAAGGCTTTATTTCCCCCACTCTAATATTTGAACTAAATATGGGTATGTAAATTGAATGTGTGGAGAAATAAGGCTTGATTTACCCAACTTTGATATTTAAACTAAATATGGGTATGTAAATTGGGTCTAGTGGAAGGCTTTAGATCAACCATTGTAGATGGTCTTGTGACCCAAATTGGTGAAAACATAATGACTTCTTGGTGATTATACTGAGTGTAGCCTAATAATTTGAAATTTTGAGATCAAGGACATGTTCTCTACATCATGCCCCCTAATCTTGATATCTGAGTAATGTAGTTTTATATATGAACATATGTATATTTGAGTGAACTTATATATCTAAGTCAAAACTATATATATGTGTGTTTGTATTGAATTAGACCTTTTATGTTTGAATAGATGTATATGATTAGACATATGTACTATGTGAGCTTTTCCATCTATATATGAATAGACTTGTGTACTAGTGTGAATTTGTGCATCTAAATATTTTTATATTTGTGTAGACTTGTGTATCTAGATATGTATCTGAGTAAATTATATATCTATGTGAACTTGTACATATGAATATTTGCATATCTACATAGACCTATGTGTCTAAATATATATCTATTTGATCCCATACATCTAAATATATGTTAATTTGCATATACTTATGTGTCTAAATCTATATCTGAGTATATTGTATATCTATGTAAAACTGTGTGTCTAAATTTCTAATTGATTAGACTATATATCTATATGACCCTATGTATATGAACGTATATCTATCTAAAGAAATCCATGTGTATTCCCCCCTTTTAGTGAGAGAGTTGAGACTGGGGTGAGGGTGTCTAACCAAAAGTGGTAATGATCAAATGTACTGGTGTTAATTAGCAAGTGTGATGTTTTTTTTAAATTTTGAATAGTTTGTATATCGTGGTGGAGTTGATTATTGAAATTGGTAATGGGATAAATGTTTTTTCTATATTTATTTTATTATGGTAATATCATATTTTTCATTTTTTAGAGTAAAAAGTGATTATGATATTGGTTTAACTAATATGAGGTGAGGCACATTGATGTCAACTCCCACATGAAAGAGATAGTTTATAAGTCAGTCTTAAGATATCGTATTAGAAATAAATTAGTATAAATTGGTGAAATTAGCACACAAGGTCAACCATATTAATGTGGAATTTATTGAATTTGACTTAAATAGTTTATATTATTAGTTTATGAATTTATTTGAAACATTTTAATTGAGATTAATTGTTTGTCTAGGCTAAAGAATATGCCAAGGAGATAAGGAGGCACTCTGACCTAATGTGAGGAGGTGGAAGCATGGATCTATGTTGAGGAGGAAGTTACAGTGACACTTATGTACTGATATGGGCACTAATATCTAAGACCTGGTGTTTGTGTTCAAGATATGGTGTTATTATCTATCACTATTGTCATGTATGTAGTGTTAGTATCTAGTAGGCCTGATTTGTAATGCTTATTATTGCTAACTAATTTTTTATGTCTATTTTTATATATTGGTTTTATGTTTTGTGTCTTTAATGCCAGATTTAGTTTTAATTTTATAGGTTGATGCATGTATGAGAGATTTTTATACTGGTGAATGATAGATCCCTACGGGTTCTACCCATGATAGATGTTGAGATGGACATGTTTGAGAGAGTAGGTCTGAGACATGTGGCATTACTAGATATGATTCCCTAGGATAAACACATGATGAATGCATTATGTGAGAGATGGGATGTATATAATTTCACTTTCTATTTACCTACTAGGGAGATGATCATTATCTTAGAAGATGTGTACACGATCTTGTGGCTACCTATTTTTAGGTAGAGAGCCATATTATAAGAGGATATAGGTGATTGCGATATACATTAGAATTCTAGGTATTTTTATGTTATGTTTGTAGGGACACATCATATAGGGAGCCACAATGATAAACTATTAACATTGATTATCACTGCCAATGTTCCATAATTGTAGAAGTTCATATTTATTTTATTAGCTTTATTTGTGGCTATAGATGGGAGTGGGGTATTGATCTCATGTAGGATACATGAGATAGTGCAAGATATAGAAGAGCATGTTATTATATATTAATGGGGTCATATTATGCTAGACCATCTATACTGAGATTTATATCATTTCACATATGAGATGTGCGGTAGAGGGATTGGATCATCTACACCATTACATTATTGAGCATATGAGCATATAGTAGTGAGTAGTCTAGTGTTTCCTTTATAAGATGATTGGGACCACCTGAAAGCATTTGTAAATAGGTGGATTGGGATGGCCCTCATGCCCAAGAGGAACACAATTTAGTTTTGGCATGTGCTAGATAGTTTGATAGCTAGAGACATTATTTAGAGGCCTTATAGGGGCTATAAGGGATGTCTTAATGATGGTGCTTAGATTAAATACATTCTAGTGAATTGTTAGCTACATGACCATTGGGTCAATGTGTATGATCAGTCCTAGTATGAGGAGGTTATATGATAGCATGGTGTGATTTAGAATGTGACCCCAATATTAGTGGTGTGGTTGATGAGTTCTGAAGATCCTATGAGACTAGGTAGTAGTCCTAAGCCATCGACTACTAAGTTAGATATGATTCCTTTGATAGTTTGGGATGCTATGATTAACACACTAAATGTATATGATTTAGGAGTCACTTATGCCTATATAACCTAGTCAAGAGACCATAGATGGGCACCTCTATTTATGTGAGGTGGGATTTTTGTAGAGGATGTAATGGATGTGGATCCCCTTAGGGTTGTTAATGGTAAGTTGTTCTAGTATGTTTATACATTTTGTGTATTTGGTTACTCATTTACTTGGTTAGTAATCTGATGTATTGCATGGTTATGTGTAGGTTTAGGTAATGATGAGTATTGGGAGACTACCATCAATTTCATATTATACATATTGACACATCATATCCTTAATGATGTCATGGAAGATGTATTATTAGAGATGGCCTTCAATGTTTCTAGTGTTCATTCCCATTTTTTCAATCAAGATACAATAAATACTATGGTGTATAGATGAGCATCTATGGATAGAGATGAGGTCTACATGGAATTTTATAGATAGACAATCCTTGCAGTTGATTCTCTAGGTGGGGCCAATAATAAGATAGTGGATGATTACATACATCTATAATGAGAGCATGGAAAGTGTATGGTAGAGCTAGGTATGTATCATGATAGAGATAGTAGACACAACCATCTATCAAAGTCATGTAAGGAGAGTAGAGCCTTTAGTTATAAGATGGATATGTCTGAGAGTAAGAGTTAGGGGGATGGTCCTTGTAGCCATGTATACATTATTTGTGATGTATCATGCTTATATTGAAATTATATTTTGAGTTATATATGGATGTTAATTTTTTATATTGGAATTGTGTGCATGGGTATTTGGATCTAGTTATGTTATGTATGTTGATATGTGTTTAATTATTTTGATTATTTTAAATGGTGATATCGGTATGTGGTGTTTATCTAAGTAGAGGTGATCAATTTTTATCTGTTTACAAAAGGTTTAGGTATATATGTGTAGTGGACTAAGAATGGTATTTATCGATATAGGTTTTACAAGTGTTTCATAAGATATATATGTGTAGATAATGTGACATTGGTATGCACTATATGAAACTAGATGGCATGGTGAACCAGTGACCATACTTCTCATGTTATGTCAGTATATAATTAGAATCTAAAACTAAAACTACATGTGATATATTGCTAGTGGTTAGGTGTGTAAACTCTATAACAAATAGCTTGATTGGTTGATGTGTTAAAACTATACCCTGAGCTCTATGATCTCTGGGAAATATCTTTATCGGTGGTTGAACTGAGGCTATATTTTGATCCTTGTAATTATTTCAAAATATCTTGATAGATGTTCAAATTGATGTCATGCTCTGATGTTTGTAGTTTCTTCCAAATATCTTGATTGGTACTCAAACTAATGTTATGATTTGATCTCTATAGTTATTTCTAAATATATTGATAGGTGTTCAAATTGATACTATGTTCTAATATCTATAGTTGTTTCCAAATATATTGATAGGTGTTTGAACTAATGAT